>LKNJ01000805.1:32500-125996 GCA_002120245.1 Maccullochella peelii
TTTGCCATTTCTCACATTTGTCGCATGTTGTTTAGCGATATAACATTAATAATTCATGATGTACAGCATATGTGGCTGTCCTACAAATTTTAGGAGCACCGTGCGCGTACACTGGCAGCTAGGTCAACGTTATCTAGAATGTAAAAACAACTGAAGAGTACTGATTCTAAACTGCCGGCCTCTTCGCTGTCATCTTAAATGGCTAACGCTAGCCCGGCAAACAGAAAAGCAACGCCAAGCTTGCGACATTGCTAGTTAGCTAGCTAGCTACATTAGCTCTAGCTAACTTGTGGCGTCGTCGTTTTTCTTTCAGCCGGTGGTCACTTTTGTAACGTGCGAGAGGAACATATTTCATGAAGCACATTGGTGTTTCGGTCAACACAGAAAAATTGACAACTGTCACGATGTTACTCGGCAGAACTTCCACACACGCAACTAGCACGCTGATTGCAAGCGGATAAAACCATCAAGATGAAATATCGTTGAGCCCGGTGATAGCCATTGTAGTTCACCAATAAATTATGTCCATGTTATCACAGCGAGGCTCCGAAATTTACATTATCGACTACGTTATTGATTTATAATTAATTGGATCATGATCGTTACAAACCGTGGGCAACATAGAGCTTAATCAGACTTTAAAATAAATCACCCCCAACTTACACTGTCACTGACGAACCATTATCAATGAAACAAGTTGAGTGCTATGCTAGCTCAAAGAAAACAAAGGAAAGCAGATTTGACAAATTTAGCTGATACGCATAATTTTTGGTTAGATAGCCAAAGTGGGCTATTTGTACAGTAGCGACACACCTAGTTGGCAACTTTGAATTATTACTGCCTGTCTATCGCGTAGTCCTCGTTTTGACCAGACAATGCAGCTAACATTAGCTGGTACGGTTAGCTTGTCAGCCGTCTCATAGCTAACATAGCTTGGAGGATGGCTAACTTACCTTATGAAAGACCTATCTATGTAGACAGAAATATTTGTAATAAATAGCTACGAGTAACCGGCTGTAAACTGTTCTGAAATATCCCAGGTGTATAGTGTGATATTTCCCACGCTTCACTAACTAACAGTTTATGATCTCTGCTGTACCAGAGATTGAAAATTTAAAGTGATAGGTTCTATTTATTGTTTTACCCCTGCAATCTGGGGCAGGGAACCCCCATCACAAAGATTCAGCCAATGGACTGTTTACACTAGGCAACATAAATTATGACGCAAAACAAATAACCCCGCCCCCCAAACTTTCTACTAATACTATACCAAAACCATTCCTACGCTTGACTTGACTGTAGTAGTATTGCTTCTAACATTATGATTCTTTGGTGCCTTTTTTAGCTCACCCTTTATGCTACAAATACAGTTTCTGCATTGATATGTGTGTAATTCATTTGATTATCACACAAATGCAATAAATAGTTAATAGCTAAAATGAACAAAACATAGAGGCACTGGTAAAAGAATGCCAAGCTATACCAAATGTATTAAACAAGGTCATGTCACCTCATGGGTGGTCACTGCAGTAGTCCGTGTTCCACCCTAGCAGCTCCACCCAGGTCAGCTGTAGAGGCTTGCAAATGTAAGAGATAAGTCAGTGATATAGTAAAATATGGCTCTTCTTTATCAAACTGTCCCTCAAAACAAGTCAATATGAACCACATATGGGAGCTGCTTTTAAGTCTCAAAGTTGCAATGAATGAAGGATAATAAATAATCCCACACTTTATCACCAAAACTAATTACCAATCTTATAGATAGCCTAGCACATTTAGCATGCACATTTCTGCAATATAACAATAATAATGTGAAACTCCACTCACTCCCAGAAGGAGGTCACATTGAGGGGTCAGCTATGAAGCAAAGCTTGCTGCCCCATTGCTTTGTTTGCTATGCAATAAATGTTGTGTCAAACATGAATTGTGCTTTGATACAAATTTACATGTTTAATGGGATGCATAGTTTCTGATGGTTTTAGTAGTCTGGCCACATGTGTAGGCCCAGCTTTAACAAGTCTGGATATTGAGCGCCACCAAGTGGTCAAACATGCTTTGTGTCTCATACTTTGGGTACAGCAGACAATTCATGCGCCATCATTTTGGTGACAAAAAAGGTATTATTACATTATCATCCAACGACATCAAATCAAATAAAAACTCTTACATTTAGGAAAACATAACAGAAACGTAAGTTTATGTATTTTGATGCTCTGATGAAAATCAAGAGTCAAATATGGGGAAAAAAAACAATCTAATCTAATAATTAAACGTACCTCGCCAAGTGCTGTAACTGTGTTTTATATGAACAAAGTTATCTTTGACAACAATTTAAACAATCTGGCCTAAGGGACATTTAAATTTTGAGGAGGGTTGGGTATTTATAGAAATTTCACTTGGTTTAGTGTAAAAATATAAAGTCTGACTTCATGTAGAAACAGCTAAATTATATTAATAACATTATTCTTTTACAGAGTTGGTGACTTTTCAGGTAGTCCCCCCCATTTTCCATTAATACACCATATTTCTTTGCTTATAATTTATGACATATAACACTGAAGCATCTTTCTGCATCACTAAATCAGTGTTATGGCCATCAGTGTTATACTGTATATTACATTTTATATTTCCAAGTTATTATATAAATACTAAAATACTATTATTAGTATTATTAGTGTTAGTGATGTTGGCATTATATTGTAACAGTCTGGTGAAAAATAAGATAAATGAGATGTTACAGCACTTTCATTTTTGGAGACTATGCAGCTATAGATACTTTATAAAAAAGAAAACTCTAAACAGTCCCAAACTGTACCGTTTAACATTTGTTGTTTGGGTGATGTAATGGAAAAACTGGACACAAGCTAACCCCATGCAGTTGTGGTTTTGTCCTCAAATGGCTTTTACAACAGAGTTTCAATGTGCAAAACTTCTGTTGCAAAGCTTGCATGCTATATGTTAGTTCTCATATAGCTCCCTTAGAGTTCACTTGGTTTTGCATCTGGAGTGCAGGTTCAGGCCTCTTGACAATGAGCTCCTCTTAGCCAAGTGCCTTGTTGTCATAACAACCGTTGACCCAAACATACAGAAATTATGTAACGCTAACGGCTATATTCATCTAAATACTGTATTAAACATTTTAAGCAAATGCAAGGCTTATTTATCGTCATAAAGGGTTAAAAAGGCTTCAAAAAAACTTTCAAATAAAATTATTACTTTGTGGAACTGAACTCTGCACTTTACGAATCAACAAAAAACACTGCCAAACCAGTCCAATCTGTAAATTCAAACCGTTAATTTAAGAAAACATTTACTAAACAATGAAAAATGTTTTCCACAGAGGTGTTTTCCATCCTTTACTGCGACGCCATGATTTCTAATGTAATCTGAGTCCTGAATAAATGAGAATGAGAGGTTTTTTTTGGGGGGGGGGACAGTTCAAGAACAAGATGGCTGTCCTGGGGCAAGAAAAGTATCTTTCTTGTTTCACATAAACACGGCATTTTAACGCGGTCATCAATTTCATGTAAATAGCTTACTAGGTATCAACTTTAATAGCTTATTATGTAACAACTTTAAACTCTTTAAAGGCATCGCTTTATAACAACGGACATCGTTTTTAAGACGGAGTTGAATCTTGCTTTCTCAAGGAAAGTCTTCCTAACGGTTTGGTGAGAGTGAAAACTAACGCTACTAACGCTGGCAGTGAGGAGGAGGATAGCGTTATTTAAATGTCTCTCTTGTGACTTTTACATACCGCGTAACATTTTATATATATTTATATATATATATATAAGGTATTTAGTTAGTTATTTGACTAACTTTCCCAATCTGTCTGTTTTGGTTTATTTTGGCGTTTAACAGTTGAGTAACTCTGAAGCCGATTCCCGAAATGCTTTAGCCGTCCTAAACAATTGTCAGAGGTTTTTGCGTTTTTGCATAGAGTTTAACTTTTTCAGATGCCCCGCATCAGATAAAACATTCTTTAGCTAACTGGACCATGAGTTCATCCCGAGTCAGACCGCAGCAGCTACCGCAGAGCCAGACTGGCAGGTTGCCGCACAGACTAGACTCAGGCGAAGGAATAGAAATGGAGAACATCCAGCATCAAGACCTGGGTCTCGGAGGAGTAATAGGCACCCCGTCCCCTCCGTCGAGACAAGCATGGAGTCGGGATAACCCGGGTTTTGAGCCCGAGGATGAGATTATGGAAGCCGACTGGCCTCCAGCGAGCCCCGGGAGGAGGTCGGTGTCCACGGCCTCTAGCAGCAGCTGCAGCAGCGGCCTGGGCAGCTACACCGGCGGCGGCAGCAGCGCCCACATCCCCCGAGGAGGACTGTACCCGACCCCGACTGTGGATGCCGAGCAGCAGGACAGGCTTGAGCACCCCAGCTGTATGAAGCAGATCCTCCAAAAGATCAGAAGTTAGTCTCTCTTTATGCCTTGTAAACGTGTTAATTAAAGTAACAAATCAATTCTCAACATGTCAATATAATGTATACAAGAAATTATAGTTAAGCCACCAATCATATTTGTATTTAGTTATGTCACTGATCTAATGTCAATTGTTTTGCAATACTATAACCCATAAAATATAAAGAGGACTTTTGTCATTAGGTAGAGTATGTCACCCCTCCTACAATTGTTATCAGTGCTAATAATAATGATGATAATGGTAATATTAGCTTTTTTCTTTATAGCGCGCTTTTATACTATAGAGCAAATTAAAATTGACAATTATATAATCAAATATAACATCAAACCAAATGGAGAAATTAAATGTAACAAAGACATTAACTGGACCAGAATAAAATAGTTAAAAAAAAGATCAGGAAAAAACTTAGGAGGAGCTCTCTGATTAAAGTGTATAATAAAAAGGATCTCTTTTCTTACAATAACTTCTTAAATCATAACACATGTTCTGAGGTGGACAAATTTGATCAAATGGCCTCTGTGGTCTAATATTTATATATTTGGGAACCCCTAGTGTAGCCAATGCACTTCTGTTCTGTCTAGCTCCATAGCTGAATCTAAGGAAGAACATACTCTAAGTTTTACTGCAATGTTTATGTACTCACGTCTCTCTGTGTGCTGCACATATGCTGACGTCCTCTTGAATTGCTGTTTTTCTTTGCAGTTCTGTGGGGCACAGAGCTGATGGAGGACAGTGACAGCAGTCGAGAAAGGTACCTCAGGAACGTACTGAGGGAGATGCTCACATATATCGCATTCCTCATCACTATTTGCATCTGTAAGTAAACACTCAAAAATCCTGCAAAATGACATAAGATTTGTGCACAAGGTTGGGCGGCGTGCCCTTCAGAAATCACACATCTGTAATAACTAGAGTTGTCAGCATCACTGTCAAGAAATAAACCTGACAGGAATCAGATTTTTTCATCTAAACTGAGGTCAATGTTTAGGTGATCTGGACTCGATTGGACTACCTGCACATCAAGGGAGTAACTAACATAGGGCACAAGTGCTAGTCGAGCCCATGGTCGAGCCTCGTCATGTGCTACAAGGCAGTGTTACTACGTAGCCCACCTTCCAATCTTAAACTGTGTCCCAATTCCAATCTACATACTAATTCTAATCAGGTATTTGGATGTAGTATGTAGTGTTTTCACAACGGAAATATGGCAAAATTAGATATTCTCAAAACAGTTAGTATGCCTACTAAATCCGCTTGTGAGCACACTGTTTATGTCCACCATTCAGGAGCTACTTAAAGCTGCAAAAAATTTAAACAAATTGTTCATGGTGGTGCGACAGCTCCAGGAAGATCTCAGAAAACAAAACAAAAAAGCATTAACTCTTTAGTAAAACTTTTTTTCTCGTTGTGAAGTTTAATTGGCGTTGGCATTCTAAAGTCGCAGTTAGGATTGTTGTCAGTCGGCACCCTTTGCATCATTTTCTGTTAGTTCAAAACAGTAAAGTACATTGGTTTCTCGTATAGTAACTGCAAAAAAGTAGACTATAACAATTAATAGTACACAAATCAGTTATGGGCAAAAACATTCTCAATTGGGCATTAGGATCTGTGGTGTAAACATGGCCTTAGATAGAGAATGGCTACATGGTTTAAGAAACATGCCCAAAATATGTACATGATTTTGGTGACATATCTATAAAGTAAATGCTTGTGCCCTAAAAGCTAGTTCTGGACTGAATATTGAAAGCTCTTTAAAATGTGGCAGCTGAAAATCTAATCTTCAACACATGTCAGTGGGCTTAAATTCCAACAAGAGCACAAATTTGATGGCCGTATTTTGGGATTATAAAGAAATTGATGGAAATCCCACATTTAAAATATGTGTGATGAGAAAACTATGGTAAAGTTTCTCTGCTCTCTTATTGCTGCAATGAAAAAATGCCAAACTGTGGTTTAGGGTGGATCAGGAAATGACTTCCTGGCAGACTGGATTAAGGCATATTCTACCAGGCAGAGCTTGACTATTAAACCAGTTTCCATAGCTACACCCTGATGACTGCTACAGAGAATAGTGATGCATAGGTGAAACTAAATTAAGTTGCATCTAATTTTGAGTTTATTTTTTGTGTTCGTCATACTGGATGTAAAGAGCACATTTATGTACACAAAAAGCATTCAGGAGCTTGTTACGTAGCTAGTACTAATAGGAATATGACTATTGTGATTTGCTCTGCAGTGACCTATGGGATGGTGAGCGCCAACATGTACCACTATACCAAAGTCATGTCTCAGCTCTTCCTGGACACACCGCTGTCTGCCGGGGACCCTTCCACTTTTAAAAGCCTCTCAACCATGGAGGATTTCTGGAAGGTAAAAAGCGAAATTCATCTCTGTTTTGGGTGAAATCTTTTGTCAGGCTAGCTAAAATGTCTTTTCATTGTAGCTGTAATTTTTATCATTGTGTTAGACTGTAAGAAAGGAAGCCTCTGTACACATAGGCTGCAAGAGAGTGCAAAACATAGAGTGCAAGTATTTAAAGGAATAGTTAGACATTTTGGGAAATACACTTATTCGCTTTCTTGCTGCGAGTTAGATGAGAAAATCGATACCTCTCTCATATCTGTTAAATATTAGGCTACAGCCTTCAAAGGTAACAAAATCCACCTACCACCACCCAATTAGTGAGCTTCAGAGGTGCTGGTAGGTGGCTTTTGTTACCTTCAGACAGAAGGTAACCAAATCCAGACTAGCTGTTTCCTCTTCTTTTCAGTTTATGCTAAGCTAAAGCTGTAGCTTCCATATTCACCGTGCAGACGTGAGAGTGGTATCGATCGTCTCATGTAACTTGCGGCAAGAAAGTGAATAAGTTAATTCCCCAAAATGTTGAACTTCTCCTTTAATAAAAAATAGGCTTCGTCATTAGAACTTCATCAGGGCAAACGTTTGGGAGTTTCTAATGCAATCAGATACCTAACCGTACATTGGTGCTTTATCGTGCAAGCAGACATGGGAAATGCAGTTCATGATTGTGGCTCAATTTCAAAAGAAATACATATAAGAAGTAAGACAAGGGAAGGAAATAATTGCTCCTGCATAGAGAAAAAAGTGCACTTATAACCCTCAAACTTATTAGTAAAGTCTGTCTATAGTGAGATTATAGCAAGATTACATGAAAAATCACCAAAAACTGTGAACTATCAGAAGCTGAGCTATGCACAAAAGACATTTGCTGCTTGAGTTTTAATAATAAACTTCAGAATTTGTATTGTAGAAAAATATGATGATTCCAGACCAAGTGTTTCTCATGTTTGAATGCCTCGGTCTGGCCTCTTCTGCATCATAAACTTGACTGTTCTACACTTGTAGTTCACAGAGGGACCTTTCCTCAGTGGCATGTACTGGGAGGTATGGTACAACAACAAGAGCCTGCCGGAGAATCAGAGTCTCATCTACTACGAGAACCTCCTCCTTGGGGTGCCCCGGCTCCGGCAGGTCAAAGTCCGCAATGAGTCCTGCTCCGTCCACGAAGATCTGAGACAGGAGGTTCAGGACTGCTACAACATGTACACCCCAACCAACGAGGACACTACCTCCTTTGGCCCCAAGAATGGAACTGCGTAAGTCCACGCAATTAATTTGCTAGCTTTACAAAAAGAACACATTTTCTTTCTTCTCAGTTATGTCACAAAACAACTTTTAACAACTTTTATATGCTCAGTTTTAAGGAAGACTAGAGCTGCATCATATGTATTACACCAACAAATGTCTACATCCTAAGTCTTTTCTTTCTGGTATCTCTTAGGTGGGTGTATACAACAGAGAGTGAGATGAATGGGAGCAGTTATTGGGGTCAGGTATCTAAATATGGAGGTGGAGGATACTACCAAGACCTGTCTCGTACGAAAGAGGAGTCAGCAATCCACTTGAAGTTTCTCAAAGACCACCTGTGGCTGGACCGAGGCACCAGAGCGGTCTTTCTTGACTTCTCTGTCTACAATGGGAACATCAACCTCTTCTGCATCGCCAGGTTAGAATAATCAGTCACAGCTTATCCATTCACAATGTAATCTATGGATGTGACTAATGATTATTTCTAGATTTCAGACAGATTTATTGTCTTGAAACATGGTATGGAATACAAAGAACATATAGAGCATGGCACCCAGCAGAAATGAAATGCAGCAAAAAATATTTTAACAGAGAAACAAAACATTCTTAAAGAAGGCTCCTAATTTACATCTAACTTGACTTATGCGACGGTAATAACAAAACTACAAAAGGATACATTTTCTGGAAAAAATTCAAGTGTGCTCGCTGCTAAAGATTTACAGTTGAAACATTTGAAATAGTTGAAGAACTCTGTGGAAGTTAACTTTAACAACACATAGTGGGTATCTTCCTAGCGCCTCGTTACTCATAAATCTGTTGCTAATTTTTCACATATTCTACGATTAATCTCAGGAAACAAACAAACATGTTTGACAAATATTTCTAAATCCAAAGATATTCAATTTATAATAATATGAAACAGAAAAGGCTCAAATCCTCATTTTTGAGAAATTAGAAGCAGTGAATGTTAATGTTAGTATATTTCTGTCAGACTAATCAATCATTGCAGTCTGAAAAGGGAAAAATTAATACTTTGCTTATTATTAGTGAGATTCTTCATTTACATACTATGCTTTGTTTTAATTTGTCTCCACAATATAACAGTACCAGCTGGTAACCACAGTTGTACTAACAGCTAACATAATTTGATCCATTTGTCAGGTTGCTGGTGGAGTTCCCTGCTACTGGTGGGGCGGTGACCTCCACGCAGTTCCAAACAGTGCGTCTGATACGATACATGACCAGCTGGGACTATTTTGTGGGTGTGTGTGAGGTGGCATTCTGCCTTTTCATCCTCTACTATGTGGTGGAGGAGGTGCTGGAGATCCGCATCCACCGCCTGCATTACTTCAAGAGCCTGTGGAACTGCCTGGATGTTCTCATTGTTGCGGTGTGTATCAAAGTCGTATTTGGGATTATTAAAGTCATTTTAACGAGATTGACTGAGTTTGTTGTTTGCTATTTCTGCTCTTTTTTCAGTTGAGTGTTGTTGCTATTATAATGAACATAACCAGAACAGCCATGGTTGGAAACCTTCTCAAAGGCCTGTTGGAGAACCACACAGCTCACCCCAGCTTTGAGCCTCTGGCCAACCTGCAGATCCAGTTCAACAACGTGGCTTCAGTCATCGTCTTTTTTTCCTGGGTCAAGGTATATAAACCTTTTCCCTTTGGGTCATAATCAGTCCAAAACTACCATAGTGGAAACTGAAGGACTCAGCTACCGTAAAGTCGACTAATGCTAACGATGAATAATTTCTCTCAGCTTTTTAAGTTCATCAACTTCAATAAGACCATGAGTCAGCTCTCCAGCACTATGTCTCGCTGCGCCAAGGACCTTGTGGGTTTTGCCATCATGTTCTTCATCATCTTCCTGGCGTATGCTCAGCTAGCCTACTTGGTGTTTGGAACCCAAGTCAACGATTTCAGCACTTTCCAAGCCAGCATGTAAGAGCATTCAAAGTATAATCCACAAATGCACAAATACCTCTGACAACTGTTGTTTCCTGTTGTTGAAAAATGTTGAAATGTTTTGCCGTTTGTGTAGTTTCACCCAGTTCCGGATCATTCTGGGAGACTTTGAGCTCTCAGAAATAGAGGAGGCGAATCCAGTGCTCGGACCTATCTACTTTACAACCTTTGTCTTCTTCATTTTCTTTATTCTCATGGTGAGTAGGCAGTAGTAGTCACACCTGTAGTGTTCAAGTAGTAAGTTTCTTCATGTTGTTTGTACATATGCCCCTCACTCATACAACAATACCTTTTCTCATTCTGTCTAAAAAGAACATGTTCCTGGCCATCATCAATGACACATACTCTGAGGTGAAGGCTGACATGTCCCAGCAGAGGTCTGAGATGGAAATGACTGACCTCATTAAGAAGGTATTGAGCTACATGTATCATTTGGCTAGGCAGGTTTCCATTAAGTCAACACTAGCCGCCATGCCAATAATGACATAAGGGCTAAGAGATCAGAGTGTACGACTTGAAAGTGCCACTTCTCCAGAAGCTACTTCAATTTTTGGGTCTGGTTGTATCTACTTAGAGATACAGATATTAGAAAAATGTCATTAGAAAAGATATTAGACAGTGTCTGGGTTTCCCCCAGGAAAGGTGTTTTCCCTGAAACTTGATATATTTCATAAAACTGAAATCATTTCTTCTGATGTGAGTCGAGGCGCTCTTAATTTCAGGTGAGGCGGCCACTATAATTTGCTGCAGGAAACCCTGAATGTTTCAGATAGCACACCAGAATGATACCAAAGGTTGTCAGCGCCAAAACATGTGATACAGAGTGACTTCATGCAGGTAGACATTAGGCCTCGCTGCAGTGGGTTCCAGTCTAAAAACTCTGGCTTTAAGAAAAGAGATGATGCCTTGCACATCTTAACCCCTTTCTGAACCATAGTTGGAATGCAGAGTGTAGAGGAGAAGGGACAAATTTCAGGCTTTTCTTGCAGAGAAGTAATGGTGGGTATTACAAGTTTGGGGGATCCGTTGTGGGAGATTAATGAACAATCACAGTTGTGTGTTTCTATCCTCGTCTGTGCTACCTATACAACATTATGCAACTGACTTGTTTAGGTTAAGTTCAAATGTAACTATTCTGCTGAAACCTCTCTGTTAGGGTTGTAACAAAGCTTTGATGAAGTTGAGACTGAAGAAGACGGCAGTAGACGACATCTCCGACAGTTTGCGTCAGGCTGGGGGCAAACTGAACTTTGATGAACTCCGCCAGGATCTTAAAGGGTGAACAAAACCTCAAAGAAGCTATTAACTATTATGATATTATTTCAATGTTTGTGCTTGGTTTTGAAAATATCAAATTCATGCTACGTGTCCTGAGTGTGTTTTGATTTTTTTCTTTGCTCAGAAAGGGCCACACAGATGCAGAGATTCAGGCCATCTTTGCCAAGTATGATCATGATGGCGATCAGGAGCTGACGGAGCATGAACACCAGCAAATGAGAGACGACCTGGAGAAAGAGAGAGTGAGTGATGGTGCCAACAGCTTGTTCCCTTTGCTAAACAAAAGCTGATGGTTTTAGCAACTGATGCTGATAAAAACAAAACAAAACACGTGGTCGCATACACTCAGCCACGACGCCTGCAGATGTTCAGTGTGTTTCTGCTCGTATGCTAGGAGGACTTGGATCTGGAACGCAATTCGCTGACTAGACCCAGCAGTGGGCGGAGCTTCCCTCGGACCCAGGACGACTCGGAGGAAGACGACGATGAGGATAGCGGCCACAGCTCTCGTCGTCGCGGCAGCAGTTCAGGGGGTGTCTCCTATGAAGAGTTTCAAGTGTATGGAGCTATTATTATTATTATTATTATTATTATGTAACTTACATGCAGGTTAATCAGTGAATGAATGTTGAACTAATAACTGATTAATAATAAAAATGTAAGGCAGCCTCAGGACATGTCATGAGAGGAGGAACCATAACCTCCCTTTTGACTGAAATCAAGTTCATGTAAATTCTTGGTGGTTGTGGAACTTTGTGATACTGAAGTAGAGGTTAGGCTGAGGGTGCATAAAAACTAAAATACATTTTAGACAATTATTTGTATTATCAATTAATTTGCAGATTATTTTCTCAATTATTTGGACATCATAACAATTATAAAACAAAAAAGAAAACCTCAAATTTTCAGATTCGACGAGGTGGAACCAGTGAATTTTGGCATTTTTGCTTGAAAAAAGGATTGATCACTTTGTTGCAAGTTGTTGCAGATTTATTTTCTCAATCCACTAATTGATTAATTGAATAATTGTTTCGGGGCTCTACTTTGAGGTCCCCCCTTAGTCAGAAACCTACTAATCTGAATGATTATGACTAGTAGTAGGACACATTTAACATGTAATATGATAAGGGAACTAATGGCTCTCTGTGTTTAAAGGCTGGTGAGGCGTGTGGACAGGATGGAGCACTCCATCGGCAGCATAGTGTCCAAGATAGATGCTGTGATCGTGAAGCTGGAAACCATGGAGAGAGCTAAACTCAAACGAAGAGATGTGCTGGGCAGGCTGCTGGACGGAGTCATGGAGGTGAGATGCTGTGTATACACAGTCAGTGCGTCATCACGTGACTATTTGTATGTCGCTCATAGTGACGAACCCATAGATAATTATCACTGGACTCTGCAGTTCCCCTCATTTCTGTGGAGCTTTATGGTGTCTTTTAGCTCACTGTTTTAGTTTTGAGGCCACTTTACTGTTTTGGTTCACCCTCACCGCTCTCATACAGTAGCATCATATTTGGCCACAGCATGCAGTGCAAAAGCTCTAAAAACCTGCAGACAGACTGAGTTAGCGACTAGCTGGTGAACTTCGTAGAGAATTTAACAGCTAAAGAGACAAATATTTTTCTGAAGTGTTGGTAGAGACCAAAAACAGAGCTAAAAGGAGAGTCAATTTTGGATTTACATCAGGTGGACAGAAATATGACTCGAAATAAATGAATAATGTTGCGACGTATCTGCTGGATGTGTTAATAGGCAACTGATTACAAGTTCACAATATCAAATTAAAAGGTGATATGTCAGTGTTGTGTTTACAGCTTGTTAGAGCGGCCAAAAAAATCTGTTATAGTAAGTTTAAATAACTGGGTTACAGCCGGCTTTAATCTGACTTCTTAAATGTCTTTAACACAGTTTCTGTAATCAAGGTAGGAGATAAGAAAAACCTGATTTCTAGATTTCTCCTGGGGAAAGCCCATTTTTTTTAGCCATGCAAGTAACTTTTTACATACTTATACGTATAAAGACTTCAGACAGAGAAAGTATCACTATGACAACAGAGTGGCGGGAGGAAGTGTGAAACAAGTTACACTTAGTGATGCATCCTTATGTTCATAATTAAAGTCTGACTAACAATGAAACTCTAACGATAGCCTATAAAAACTCTGCATAACTCAGTTTCCATCGGTGAACATTTGACTATTTGTAAAATTGAGACACATTGGTGGTGTAAGCAAAAGCTGTGCCCTGTGATACACACACACACACACACACACACACGCATGTACTGTGTTACAGCAGTGCACGTTGTCAGGTATCCTGCATTACCTGGTTTCTCATGTGCATGTAAACATACTGTACAAGTGAATCTGTTTTTGTCTGTCAGGATGAGCGTCTGGGGCGGGACACAGACGCCCACAGGGAGCAGATGGAGAGGCTGGTGAGAGAGGAACTGGAGCGCTGGGAGTCTGATGATATGGTCTCACAGGTCAGCCACCTACAGCCAGCCACACCTGTCGGCCCCCGTCCCCGTCCGCCTTCCTCCTTGTCCACCGACGGCCTCGACGCAAGCGCAAATGGGAGTGGTCACGTGTGAGGACTTGGCCCGGTGAAGGATATTCCACTGTGGCAAGGAACTCTCAATTGTAAATTTCCTGGCAGCGGTACAAGAAAGTGAAGATGTGGGACCATTTTTGGAGAACAAAATAAGATACCTTATTGAAGCTGTTTAAATTTATTTCTTTATGTATTACAAAGGAGGTGACAAAATCAAGCGCACTTCACCTCAAATACTGCACTGACAGTGAGACATCTAAAAGTATTCACTATTCTAAAGCTATTATCAAGTATTACTTAAACAGGATGATGAATGGAAAAGGACGTGTGAAGGAGGTTGAAGAATAACAAAGGATTTACAGTACAGTATTACACCTCAATATTAAACACAGTATTCGATATAATACACCAGCCTTCAAGTATACTCAGTTATATGATTTTAGTATTACATGAGAAATATGCTCGCCTGCTTTTGATTACTGTATGCACACATTTGAGCATTTACACAAATACCAAAAAGGCCTTTCTATGACTGTTATTGTTGCTGATTATTGTTTTCATCATTTTAATACACAGTAGGTACAAGTGTGGCACATTCTGTCATATTTACTCATCCTCTGTACATCTGAGAAGCTTCAAATTAAATAGCTTATTATCATTTTATGATACATATTGTAACTTAAAACAAACTTCAATTTGGAGTGCATCTAGTGTTCATGGGAAACCCATGCATTTACTTTTTTCCCCCCGTGCCTTAATTGTTTTTTACAATCTATTTCTTTTTTTTTTAAATCTGTTATACCAAATAAAGTGTTAAAATATAAGTTTGTTTAATGTTATTTTTTCTCTGGTTTGGATTATGATTCTTTTTAGGTGACAAGAAAACGACCATAAATATGACCAAAACATTATATTCCTTCTTAAACATTTTAACATTATTTATACCACATACTTTGTATATTAAGGACTTCATGAAAGATAATAACAATAGATTATGGGTTAATAACCCATTAACCCTAACCCTAACCCTTTTTTCAGTTATTGCATTATTTAGCTGTATTGAGTATTTAATTAACTGTTGATTTCCAGAGGAATTTAAACCCAAGTAAATTAATTTGTTAATTCATTATTGTAAGCGTTAATTGGAATCAACTGGTTTGAAGTGTACTAATACTGTAATAGTAACAAATTACATAGTTCTTTCCAGAAACCTTCTTTGGAAATGACAGACCTGTAAAATAAAGTATTCTTTTAAATATGATCAACACCCAACGCTTCAACAACTTAACAACTTAAATTCATCTCAAGAGGTCAACATCAAAACACTGTAAACTGGATGACTGCACTGAGAAAAACACTGAGACCAACTGGTTACAAGAAAATGTTTATACATGTTCTCAAAAAGCTGTGTCAGAATATAAATGTATGTATAGAAATTTTCTTTGGAACAACAGAAAAACTTAACATATACTTACTATCTACTGTATGTGATATAATTCTACAATATCTACAATTACAAATAATCAGAGCTGAGTTCAAATCAAGAAAGATTCAATTCAGTGTAATTTGGAAATTGTCCAAAAGTGGAACAATCAAGACTGCTAAGATACAAAAGTACTGGAAAAAAGGCATAGTCTGATTTTAAAATAATACATCAAATGTAAATATTCATAAATAACCACAGTTAACTTCGAAATATAAACCTGTAAGAAACACATCACACATATATCCATATCACTGAAAACTCTCTTCTCTCTTGGGTACCGCTCCAACAATGTGAAAAATAAAGTACAGTGTCATATTAGTTCCTAAAAAGTTAACATTTTGGAGACACATGGTTTCACCAAAGATAATTATACTGATGTTTACATTCAGGTATGATTTTACCTATACTGAATATCCAAGTGGGGCGACACGGTGGTGCTATGGAGTTAAAATAGTCTCAATAATATTTACAAATGTGTATTACATGAAAAACATGTAGATTTGCAAATGTGTACGATTTGTGCGTAATTTTTGGTACTCACAAATTGCGTGTTCCAACCCACACACAAATACCAAGCAATTTGAAAACACGTAAAACAGTTTTACAAATGCACACATCACAACCTGAATAAATATTTATATTTTACGCACAGCTTTTTAACTTCAATTTCACAGTTTGTTAAATGTGCGTGCACAGATCGCCTGTTACGCGCAGATCAGGTTACTTTCGCTTGCGGGGTTTTGAAACTCATTATTCACCATGAAAATACTGCATTAGCACAATTAATACTGTTAGTGGCAA
The DNA here is from genome assembly GCA_002120245.1 of Maccullochella peelii. Classification (NCBI taxonomy): domain Eukaryota; kingdom Metazoa; phylum Chordata; class Actinopteri; order Centrarchiformes; family Percichthyidae; genus Maccullochella; species Maccullochella peelii. The sequence goes on from LKNJ01000805.1 coordinate 48,630, forward strand.
AGAAAGGGTTAATATTGTTCCTCTGAGTGAGACAGAAGTGAGCCAATCAGGTGATTTGTTGTAGAGCCAATCTTTGTTCATGTAGATGTATGTATGTAATACACATTTTAAAATATTATTGAGACTATTTTAACTCCATATAGTGCAGTGGTTAGCACTGTCGCCTCACAGCAAGAGGGTTCTCGGTTCTCGGGCCTTTCTGTGTGGAGTTTGCATGTTCTCCCCGTGTCCGCGTGGGTTCTCTCCGGGTACTCCGGCTTCCTCCCACCATCCAAAGACATGCAGGTTAATTGATGATTCTAAACTGTAGGTGAGACTGTGAGTGTGAATGTTTGTCTGTCTCTATGTGTCAGCCCTGTGATTGACTGGCAACATTGATGGGGTACATTGACTTGTACCCCGCCTCTCGCCCAATGTCAGCTGGGATAGGCTCCAGCCTCCCGCGACCCTCTGAGGATAAGCGGTATAGACAATGGATGGATGGACTTAGAATTAGATGAGAAGATCAATACTCTCCTAGTGTGAAGGAATTTTCCTTCTTTAGGATAACGGTAATAGGACAGGGGTTCCCCAGGTCACATTCGGGTCATTTGTAAACCTAAAAGCATTAGATCATATACTGTCTCTTTCAGAGCAATAAGTCCTCTGTCAGGGTGCAGCTGCCCTGATGAGACTGACCCTGTCTCTCAGTAGACCAAGGTCGTTACTGATAGACAGAGATGCTCCAGACTCCACACTGATATACTGGCTCCTCTTTGTGTCCTCCAAGGCATGCAATGACAGTGGCTTGAAGTAACATACAACGTGACTTTCGTTAACGTAGGTAAGCATAGTTTATCCAAAACCCAATGGAATCTTCCCGCGTCTCTAGCTGCACAGAGTTAAATGCTCCTCTCCAGGGAGTAACCTTCAGAATTGGGTGGCAATACACACTGTTTACTTGGACTGCTGTTCTCTATTCTCCTCGATCGAGCTTCAATAAATGCTTCTGCGTAAGACATCCAGGTCTTCTGAAACGAGTCAACCAGCTTCCTGATTTCCATCACACCTAGAGTATCAATCTTCTCATTTAACTCTATGCAAAAAATTCAAATAAGTGTATCTCCCCAAAATGTCGTACTCTTCCTTTAATGGTATTTTTTGGTGAACATTGAGTGGCTTGGTTCATTGAAGACAAAAATAAAGAATGCAGAATCACACATTTAAGTGAATTTCTTGATGTAGCGGAGTTTGAGATAGGCGATGATGAGGAATATGAACGTCATAACGGTCAAAGCCATGTGATTCTCCCACAGTCCCCAGGTGGTGTACTCTATTCCCAGGTAGTCCAGATACTGCTCTCCTGTACATCTGACATAACACAAGTCCCAACAGGTCACTTCAAAATTAAATATCAATATTTAAGCTTTTTGTAGTTCATAAATGTTTGTAAAGCTTGTGATTGTAAAAATGTCAACTTTTAACATGAGGCCTGGTGGACTGGCTAGACAGGAAAATGTCTATAGTTTGTTTTTAGGGAAGCAGATCACAGAGGAGGCATAAACCAGTAAGACACAACCAGAGCACATACAGTATGCAGGTCTACTCACGTCAGGCCAACCGTGCTCACACTGCAGTTGGTCACTGTAGCCGACATGTTGGTGTTTCGGATCACAGCCTCCTCACAGAACTTCAGACCCACAAACTCATTGATCTTCAAGGCCTGAACATAGACAGCAGAGTCAGTGAATGCTGAGCAGATCAAAGTGGATATAGTATATTAGAATCTAGACTAAGAACTATAAATATAAAGTTCTTACTATTACTTTTACTGAAATTCTTCCTTTAATCTTGACTTACTGCGAGGCCGTAACGAGGAATGCTGAAGTACTTCAGCCAAGCCAGCCAGTCCATGACGCTGGGTAGGTTCACCAGCAGACCTGAGAAAATCTACAAACACAACACAAACTTATTCAAATTTTAGCAATTATAATAAGACTATAAGTTTTTATTTCTCATTTCTGTTGATTCATAGAAAAGTTTCCTTTTGTGTCTTACTAAAAAGTGAAAATGTGAATCTCTTTGTAAAATGTCTTGTTTTCACGTTTTTCCGCTGACTCTACTGAAAAAAACACTACGAAGCACTGCATCACGTGGTTTATTGCTATTAATAATTTATTAATAACTTAAAATGGTCAGCAAATGTTTAAAAAAATTAACATAATCATAATAAAATAAGTACTTTCTGCTAACTGTTTTATAAGCAAAGAGTGGTGACTTTTGGTCTTGTTTCATAATTTACTATATGAATTTACACAGCAGGCAGAGTAAACAATGAAGGCTCTGTGTCACCTTTGCCAACTGACTGTACTTGAAAGCCATTTATGTGCATCTCTGTGTTGCTGTGTCTCTCACCATCATGAAGACAAAGGTGATGGTCATGAAGATGTTGGCGAGAGCCACGACGCTCTGGTCAGCTGAGATGGCCATGGTCATGGCTGTGGCTGTGTAGGCCACCAGAGTCACTGTCAGCGTGAAGACGAAAAAGGCTGCTGCTGTGGATTTGAGCCCTGAGTGGACCAGTGATGAAAAGTAACTAAGTACATTACATACAAGTACTATGATTTTACAATTCTGAGGTACTTGTACTTTACTTAAGTATTTCCATTTTCTGCAACATTATACTTCCACTCCACTACATTTCAGAGAGAAATATTGTACTTTTTACTCCACTACATTTATTTGATACATTTAGTTACTAGTTACTTTGCAGATTCAGATTAATAATACAAAATATTATAAACAAATAGAATACGATATACCCCTCCATAAATCACCGCCTTAACATGGTGGAGGGGTTTGTGTGCCTCAGTGACCCTGGGAGCTGTGTTGTCGGGGCGCTAGCCCCTGGTAGGGTCTCCCAAGGCAAATTGGTCCTAGGGGAGGGGCCAGACTAAGAGCGATTCACAAACCAACAATGGATCGGCCAGAAAAGAGCTGTAGCACCTCGCCCGGAAAAGGGAAACCAGGCCCCCCCCTGGAGGGTGTAGCTGGTACCAGAACACCTTAGGTCACAAGTCGACTTGCGGCAATATGTCTTGGACACTCGGGTGAAGAGAGGGACAGAGCTGTCAGCTGATCACCACCTGGTGGTGAGCTGGATCAGATGGTGGGGGCGACTGCTGGACAGACCTGGCAAACCCAAACGTGTAGTGAGGGTGAAATGAGAACGTCTGGCGGAGGCCCCTGTCCGCGAGGTCTTCAACTCCCACCTCTGGAAGAATTTCTTTCACATCCCGGTGGAGGTGGGAGACATGGTTGGGGTCATCTGATCAGGATGCCTCCTGGAGGCCCTTAGAGGTTTTCCAGGCACGTTCAACTGGTAGGAGGCCCCGGGATAGACCCAGAACATGCTGGAGGGATTATATACCTCATCTAGTTAAAGTAACTTTAACTTTAAGTTAAAGTAAAGGATCTGCGTATTTCTTCCACCACTGGAGTGGACACACACACACACACACACACACACGTTGTTAGGGACTAAATAATTAAATTCAGTATTTGATCTAGTGCTCAAAGATTGAAACCTTCCACAAATGAATTAGTTTATAGATCTGTTAGTCTTACCGATCATAAAGTAGACAATACAGCTGAAGATGACAGAGGTGATGGTGCGCAGAGTGATGTCGGATAGGATCTTAGAGAGGAAGTAGACAGACACTCTGTAGTAGCCACTGATGTACTCATGCCTGTCACAAGAAAAACCCGAGCAGAAATCAAATTCTTGCTCTACCCAGTCGTTAAAAATGTATGTTGAATTATCCACGAGATGTCATAGTTTTGTCAGTGTCCTCTAGCTTGTTGAATGCTGTGTGACTTCCTGACAGATCACATACACAAACAGTTTCCTCTCAGTGATGAAGAGCTCAGCCGCAGACACAGTGCTGAAACACTGGTTGGTAGTGATGAAGAAGAGGGCACCCATCCTGTAAGAAGAACAAAACCTGATCATTAAGTCTCTCTGAGGCTTTTATTGCAACGTTTTTATCTCATATTCCACATATACTGCAGGTACTGGCTTCAGGTGTCCACAGAGAGAGAGCACAATACAACACGTTAAAATGAGGCCAGTCCTCTACAGTCATACAGAGCAAATGACGAAGGAAATGAAAGAAAAGAAATGAAGTAAATAATAACCGGTGTTGTATCTGTAGGCTACTACTGTAACGCCCCATTTGCAAGATTACCCAAATAAACAAAAGGAGGGCTATAGTTCATTTAAAACACAGCAGCATGTGTGTGTGAGTGACAGCTTCTCCCACTTTGTTGTCGGTCTGCAAGTCACTAATATTCATTTAATTTTGTTTCATTTCAGATCCTACCATTCCCTCCCTGTCCAGCAGTTGTGCTCCTGCTAGTTTCCATCCCACTGACAAAGAGTTGACTCTAAGAGAGAGTTAGCTAAAGAACAATAAAACAGTCAACAGCGCACACATTATGGTACTAAATGTGTTGTGGTCCATATATGCAGTACATACAGAGGACTTAAGAGCTGCCCCTCACCCGCTGAAAAGGAGGGAGGGGGTGAATAACTTGAGACATTTAAGCCGCGTACACTGGTGTCTGCCATACTGCCAATGCATTGACCACGAATATAATGACATAAGGTCCTTATATCCCACTCAACCATGCACAGAAAGAAAGAGGGAGACCACAGAGATTTCTGATGTGCTTCACTGGGCTTGTGAGTACCAGGGTGTGCCCAATAATATATGGTAAGAGGATTAGCCATGGAGGAATTGCTCTACTTTTTACACTTCTTTATCAAAAGATGTGACTGACTTAAAAAACCTGAACATTTATTAGGAAACATGTTGCAATAATCAATATGCCCATACTACATAGCCACATAATATTATAGATATAAAGTAAATATTATATCTGTGTGCACATTATAACACATAAATGTACAGATTATAATAGCAAGCAATAACTTTAGATCATAAACATGAAGTCAGCCCAGTTGCAATGAATAAAATTTAAATAAATAAAAATGTTCCTGGAAGAGGAAGGTCGATACAAACTGTGAGACCTTATGATTAATGCTGGGAAAGTTTCTCTAATGTGTCTTTCATAAACCTTCAACAGTCTTGGTTAACACATTGTTTTTGCTACCTGACAGTTAGAGGGACTACATGTGGATGACAGTGTTTATTTATTAATTATTATATAATGTACTATATTAACAGGGACGTAGCGAGGAATTTTGAATTGCTGAAGTCATGAGTCCCTGCCTTCTGTAAAAAATAAAAATAATAATACAAAAAACATTTTATTTCTTCATTAGTTCAATTATATTGTCTGTAAATTTTATTTCCCAAGATGAGAGGTTTATTTATTATTTATTTACCTGAAAGAAGCCAAATTTAAATATATAATGAAACGTTTGAAGTAAATAATACTGGAACCTGCCAATAAAATGTCCAATAAGTGTTAGTTTTTCATTGTAGAATGATCTAAACTCCCCCCAGGTTGCTAAAAAACACAAATTCCCAGAAAGAAATAGGGACATAACCTTGTTGTCTTCGATGGTAGCTACACCCCTCTGTGTACAGTAAATATATTACAGCTAGCTGCTGTTAAATATAGAGGAATTCATGTGCAGTGTGTATTTCGGCAATTCTCTCACCTGTTCTGGATACCACTCTGATCATCTTTGACCCCGAAGAAAATGGCTCCCACGATGAGGGCGAGGAAAATGTTGACTCCCAGCTGCACAGACAAAAATATTCAGGGACATTTAGACAACAGGAGCATTGACAACCATGTAGAAAGTCCTGTTTGTAAAATTAGCATATATTAGCCTATACAGAGTCAAAACTTTAACAATGCTTGTAAGAAGAAATGTATTGTCTGACCGACGGCTTTCGGCTTGTGGCCTTCGTTAAGGTCGTCATACAACACTCTGCAAAGAACATTTGCAAGTTGTTAAGTGTTGCATGATGGCCCTTACGAAGGACACAGGCTGAAACGGGTTGGTCTCACCATAAAGTTGTTCTTAATACTATTCTTAAGTGTTGCTGGAGTTGCTCCTCCATGCACCTTGTAAGTAGGTGCCAGAAACAGACACTATACTTGTGCCTATATACATTCATAATTGAATGATTAACTGCTTGGAGACTTAGATCATGAGGGAACTGAGCTGATCAAAGGTCCCTTTTCTTATCTTTGTGTCTTTATAGCAAAGGAATTTTGGTGCGTGTGATGGAATAAACTGAGCGAGCAGTGTAATAATTCAGTACCACAGTTCTTCAAGCTGTGGACTGTCATAAATTCTTTATTAGCAGTGGAAATAAAACTTAAGCAGTGTCCTCTTTGACAAAAAAGCCAATGTTTCAGTGGATCAGGAGTCAAGTGGACGCCCTGCTTCTCCTCCAGACCGGCCTATCTGGGAGAACAACCAGAATTTGCGGGTGGGGGAAGATGACAGAAAAGAGTGAGAAAAGTGAAAGCGACACAAATTTTAATCCTAACAGTTTACAGATTATGACAGGACTAAGCGGTTCCCAGGGTGAAGGGATAAGCTAATACAGTTGAGCCTTTTTCACCTCATTCCCCGCAGCCCCTCATGTGAAAGCAGGGGGCGGCGGAGTGATAAGTCATGACGCCATCATGTGATGAGTCCCAGACCAGGGCCAAGGAGCTTTGGCCAGATATGATATCAGTTCAGATCCTGACCCAAAGAGGCAAGAGTGGGGTCACAACAGTCACCAAAGCCGATTACGGCGCCCACGCCACCTAGAGCCCCTTTTGCAGGATTATTTTTACTTATTTAGGGCCAATTAACTGTTAATAATTCCTAAAGTGAGGAGACTTCTGACGGCATTTTGCCGCCATGGGGTGACTAATGAGAGCATTAAGTCTTGACCCCTCCAAAGTGCTGTCTATGCATTCCATTCATGACGATAACAGCACAGACACTTTTTTTTTTTTTGCTCTTTTCACTCTTAATCTGAATCGCAGGGTTTGAACAAAGTAAAGGTGATAGTGGCCTTTCGGAGCTGCCAAACATGCATGAATTATTAAAAATTGTAATGGGATTGCAATTGTTTAAACACTTGCAGATGTAGCTGCTGCCACCAGAATAAAAAAAAAAATACATCCAAATTCAGAATAGTAGACTTTCACTTTAAAATGAATTACCCAATACATAAACAAGTAGTTTAAAGGAGTAGTTTGACATTTTGGGAAATGTACTTATTTGCTTTTTGGTGAATTAGAAGATAATATTAATAGCACTCTTACGTCTGAACGGTAAATATATTAATAATTTTATTTATATAGCACCTTTCGAAAGCAAAGCTGCAAAGTGCTTTACAATAAAAACAGAATAAAACAGTACAGTCAATTCAGTAAAATAATACAATAAAAGACAACAATAAAATGATGCAATACAATAATGTAAATATGTAAATATGAAGCTACAGCCAGCCGCCGGTTAGCTTAGCTTAGCATAAAGACTGGAAATAGGGGCAAACAGCTAGCCTGGCTCTGTCAAACACAACTGCCTACCAGCACCTGTAAAGCTCACTAACGGCTAGCTGTTTCCCCCTGATTCCAGTCTTTATGCTAAGCTATACTAACCAGCTGCTGGCTTCAGCTACATAATTACATGTACAGACACGAGAGTGATATCAATCTTCTCATCTAACTCTCAGCAAGAAAGCGACTAGGCAAATTTTCCAAAATGTCGAACTATTTCTTTAATACTTTCCTGCCGTCATCCAGCACATGGACATATTTCATCCCTGCAGCCGTGCAAATAATAAAAAATAATATATGTGCTAGTTCCTGCTTTTATTTTATTTTATTTTTCCTGATTGAGATTAAGAGATTTAAGACTTGACTTGGGACTTGATCCAAAAGAGTTAAAAACAGCTTTGTCATCTGTGGCGACAAAAGTTGGAAACTGCAAGGTGTAACTAATCCACAACAATTCAACAAGTAGGAATAGTGAAGATTCATTACTTAAAGAGGCACTCTGTATACATTATGTATTCTGTGTTATTATGTAATGTGTTCAGTCAACCATTGTAATAAAAACAACACATGGCTTTAAGTTCATTACTGTCATATTTTTAGCATTCATGATGAGTCTTGTATTTTAAGTGAGTATTATTATGTATTACCTGGGCCACAGATGTTTGTGGGTTCAGCATGAGGTTCTGGAAGGTTCTCTTTAGCACCCAACATAGCTGGTGGAAGAAGGAGCTGTTGTAGGTGATGGTGCGGGATTTGGAACACGAGATACACTTCTTATCCTGGACGATGAGGTCCAGCTCAGCTCTTGCATCGCTGGAGTAGCTGCTGTTCCTGTACTCCTCTACCAGGCGCTCCTCGATGCTCTGCCTGGAGCTGCTGAGCTCCTCAAAGTCCAAATCTGGCCATGCACACAGGAGGAAAATGACAAATTTACACATGATGTTATGATACATATCAATGATCCCATAAAACATCTGTCATTTTCTTCACAAGAGAGCCTGATGAAGCGTGAGTGAAACATGTTGCCCGCTCTTGCAGAAAATTAAATAAATACCAAGAAGTTTTAAGTTGGTCTGAAGTTTCTTGTGGTGTAGCAAGCCCTTTCTTCATATTTGATCAGTTTGTATTGTCTGTGTTTGACCAGCACCTGACTGAATTATACTGCAATGCCTTTCTTGTCATACTTTGCTTTGAACTGTATTGTTTTATTGCTCTGTTCAGTCTGTTTTATTCACTTTTAGCATATTTTTATTATCAATGTTTTACTCTTTCAAAATCAAATTTATGTATTTTTTATATTGCCTTGTGTTTGTTTTATATCTTGTCTTAATGACCTTTATGTCTTATGTAAAGCACTTTAAATTACCTTGTTGAAAGGTGCTATACAAATAAACTTGCCTTGTCTTGATATTAAAAACACTGATCAAATATTAGGGGCGTAAAATGCTGTCGGAATTAGTAAATAAAGGCTGTCCTAAGTCTATAAACACAAAAGCAAAGCTTTCAACTGCATCCCACAGAAAATGTAATTGCAAAATGTAAAATGAGTCTTTATCTAAAGTTCTATACGATAAAATCCCTTGAAAACCTCTTGACAATGAGTACATCACCTGTGTACACGCCAGGATCTCGAGGAAAACTCAGTCATGCACACAGTTTGTCTAAAGTCCAAGGACATTAGACAAGCTTCAAGTGGGGATGGTGGGTTAAAAGCAAAAAAAAGCAAAAATGCTTTTATGTCTTTACAAATCTATCCTATTATGAAGGCAGACATATGGAAACATCATCTTGACAGTAGACAATTTATAAACGCTGTCACCTTCAGACCCGTGCACTTTGGTCATGGCTGTGGCAGTGGAGTCTCCATTAATAACATCCAGAAAGAAGTCAGCTGGGTTGTTGTGGGGCTCACAGGGATAGCCTGGGACACAGATCACAATGATCTGTGTTTAATATCAACACATGTCCAAAGTTATATCGGGACGTTGCTTTTTATATTGTCTGACTTTTATAAGCCTTGTACGAATAAAGCTGCACAACCATCTACATTTATTTCCAGGTGATATTAAAAACATCAGGAACAATATAAAAATGTTAGATGGTATCTTGTGGTGATAATAAAAGGAAAAAGTTTCCACATAGTCACCAATGTTGGCAAAGTAGTCCAAAGCGTTTGGCGCTGGTCCATGGTACACCATTTTACCACTAACCAGCAGAGTCAGAGTGTCAAACAGTCTGTAGATGGAGTATCGTGGTTGGTGGATGGACATAATTATGGTTCTTCCATGACTGGCCATTCTGAAAAGACACATAGTAAAAATATATATTAATAGTAAATACAATAATGCTGCCTTCTAATTGCAAAAATAAATGGGGTACAACAAGATTGTAATCGAATTCAAGAGGTTCTTTGTGTTTTACAGTCAAGACTATTACAGTATGCCATTATAATACATTAATACTTAAAAAATAGCATATTCTATGTTTCCATATGTGATTTTACACCTTTAAACCTTTTTTAAGCGTATCAATTTATTAATTCATCATAATTCAACACTGTAAAAGTCTATAATAATTCCTGTGGCACACAAGTTTGGTGGGAATAATGAACAATATATTGTAGATTGAACAGGCAAATATGAATAGTGTGGCGTACTTCAATTATAGAGCTTTTATATCATGAAACAGTAGCATGGTCTTCATTACATTATTTGATCAATACACCAATAGTAGTCTGGTGGGTAATGTATATTTTAATATAATTACATTTAATATCAAGTGCTGCAATTCCAAAGAGGCAGCTCTTTATTTAATCAAGATATTTTCATTACAGTAGGCACTAAATACAAGATTAATCAAAATGGTCAAAGTTATTGTAGTAGTCATCTTTTCTTTTCAAGAGCAACTTTTTGCTTTTTTTTTTAGCTTAAAATGTATTTTCAAAAAAACACAGTGAAACCCAGAATCCTTTTCTCTGGAAAAAGGCAAAGAACTGTTTTTGCAATGAACACTATAGACTGGGACTAAATTCAGTTGTTAGTGTAACAAAGTGACATATGCACATATAATTTACTAATTGAAAATATCGTTTAATTTAGTGTTAAATTAAAAAGCTTCAACTTTTTTTAGGAAATCATTTGATGCAGGTGTAGTTTTGGGGCAGAGACAAAGCTGAAGATAAAATCAGAGGAATGGCAGAGAAGCTTCTTTATTACCTTTTCAGTAACAGCAGAACAGAGTTAGCAGTGCTAGCATCCAGTCCTGTGGTCGGTTCATCAAGAAAGAGAACTGAGGGATCAATAATCAGCTCCATACCGATGTTTGTCCTCTTCCTCTCTCCTCCAGAGACTCCCCGGGCCATCTGCGTGCCCACCTGAGGAAAACACCCACATAAGAACCCAACCAACAGGGATCAGTCAACCTGTCCTGACTCTCACCTGATGTCTTGAAGCTTGAGGCCGACCACTAGGTTAGATAAGGAGTTGGGACGTGTGTATTTTTACCTTGGAGTCAGCCACCTTGGTGAGACCCAGCTCTTTAATGAGGTGATTGACTCGAGCCTCCTTCTCACTCTGAGGCACAGAGCTGGGCAGCCGCAGTGCTGCAGAAAAACGCAGATTCTCCCTCACAGTCAGGGTGCCCATGACCACGTCTTCCTAGGAAGGGAGATGGGAGCTTGAGGTCAAAGGGCAATTGTTTTGTAGTTTTCTCTTGTTCTGCTCAGCTGTGTTTTCAGAAAATCTACATTTCCACAGACCTGTAATGCAGAGAATTGTTGACCTAATAGTGGTAGCAAACTCTGTATTTAACAAGTTCTCAAAGTCAAGTTCTCAATATCAACTTAAAAGGTAATACTATATCAATGCTGTGTTTACAACTTGTTTCCACTGCCCTGCAAGTGGCCAAAAGATCAGTTCATGCAGATTTAAGAAATTAAAATAATAAAAAGGCACCTGAACCACATAGCCAGAGAGGCACTTGAAGTTTGGAGGCTGTGGCGCTCTGTCAATGAGCACTTCTCCTGAGAGACCCGAAGGATCCTTCCTTGCAGCCAGAATATCCAAGAATCTTTGAAAAACAAACAAAAAACCCCCCCAATACTTAAATATATCTACAACTAATGCAGATGTCTATTTTGAATATATTTTTTCTTGGAGATCAGTGTGATACTCACGAAGATTTTCCACTTCCAGTCGGTCCAAGAATAGCGTTGAGGCCAGGTCTCATGATCCCACTGCAAGACAATAACACACAACTTTCTGTAACCAATTCAAAATGGATAAACTCATTTTAAGGCAAAGATTGGGACATATTTAAATGGTTTGCATTAATTTCTAAAGTGTATAGTGTGATCTTCACTTCACTGCATCAGTTTTACAATACAATTGTGAGGAGTGTGAAACAAAGTGGATTAATGTGATTCTCGGACATGTGAGAAAACTTAGAAGCACTTAAATCCCTTTTTATAAATTAATTTTCCTCCCTTATCCCAAATAATATAATGTTCATGAAAGGAGGTTGTTACAGATATTTCTTTAAAGTTGCACGCACACACAAAAAAAGCCTATACTGTGGTGTAAAAAATGGTGTAAAACAGTTACACAAAAGCACCAGAAAGACTCAGTGATATAAAACAGAATTCAAAGACTGAATAAAAGCCTGGCGGTGGATCACGTGATGGTGTTTAATTCGTTTCCCTGGCAGACTGCTCTTTAGTGCATCAGAGAGATTATATGCAAGAAACCATGCTTAATATCATATAATTAACACTGAGGCAGCGAAAAGGCCCCAAAACTTCTTCCATGGGAAATGTCAGCTGTATTTAATACCATCAGAAAGAAACCAATGTAAGAGTCTATTCACTATTGTCCTGCTTTGGATCAGGATACAATGAGCCATATTTAATGAAGAAACACTGCTCTTTTACTGTAACATAGTCTCCCAAATTAAAGGACTCAAAAGAACTATTGCAATACATTTTTATATCGAGCCAAAAATGATCAATTTTGCTACGTGTTTCTGAATGTCGACAAACCAAAAATCACCAGATTCATGATATTTTTTTGTCTCACTCTCTAAAACAATGCTCGAAATTAATCTGAAGCAGTGATGAGTGTGTGTGTTAGAATAAGGCAGAATAAATACACAGCAATCTGAAAAAACACATTTTCTACTGAACTCTGTCAGTAAATAAATAGAGAATACAAAAACTGACCAATGAGCCACAGTTCAAAAGCCTATGGTTGCATTTTAGTATGTGAGTGAAAATAGAGAAAGTCGAGTACATAAAGAGACCAACACAACTCTGACAAAGACAAACAGATACAGAGAGTGTACAATTTTTTACAACTGACTTGAGGTCGACCAGTATTTCCTTGGGACTGGTTTTCCTTTGGCAGAAGAAGCCGCTCTTCAGCTGCACTTCGTACTGGATGCTGTGGAAGCTCACGGTGGAGCCACACGGCTGCTTGTCCTGGTCCATGGCCGTGACGACCTTTGACCTGGCCATCCCATTGGTGCCTATATCTTCTGTCATTGCAATGTTGATGTGATTGGCTCTCTCCATCATTCTCTGCGGTGAACACCCTGTCAAAGGACAGTGATCTGATAGAAATCAATCTTTTACTGATTTGTTACATACTGATGTGATGCAAAACAACGCAGACATAAGTAAGGAATGCATCTCAGGGTTTCCCACACTGAAACAGAGAAACAAAGACCACATCCGCTGAAATCATTAAATATGAATAAGCTTTTATCAAATAAAACATCAGTCAAAAGCAGAGGTGCTAACTCTCACAGTATATGTTGTGTGTGTGTTTAATACGTTATGTACTAATTAAATTGACCAAAATATGTGATGGGTAAGGATATTAAACTATTATACAAGTGTTTGATGCTGGTAAAATGGACACATGTTCATACACACGTCTCCTTAAGGGGAGCGAGGTAAAAAATATCTACTTTTAGTAACACTTTAAAAGGGAAATATACTTATGCTACTAAAGACACAGATCAATCAGTGTTCATTATGGTAATACTGATAATTTCAAACAAATGTTTGAGTCTCTTATATGTATGCCTGTACGATATTCCTGAAACCAGCACAGACAAATATTGTTTTAAAGATGTTGTGAAGTAAAATCCAGATGGGATAGCCTGCACTTTATCTTTTTTAAATAATATTTAACAACCATATCCAAATGTTGTCGTTAACATCAGAAAAAGACCGTCCAGCATCTTTAAATCGTATATATCCTCAGAGATGTCATGTTTGTGTCCCAGGAATTCAACAGCTCCAATTTCTTTAAATGTACTAAAAATATAGAAAAAGCTGCCCGTCAACACAAAACAAACATATACGGACGATTAACATAAATAGTGCAATTAGAAAACAAGAAAAAAGTGGGCAAACTGAGCTATTTTAACCAGAAATAAAATACAGTATGCCTGTGTCCATGGTATAGCTCAAAAAAATATATTAAAAAAATATAAAAAATATTCTGTGAGGAACTCTATGGTTTGAGGTTGTAGGTTTGAATAGACTTCCAAATAGACTTCCCAGACCTCATCTAGCTTCATAAATGAAAACTAACATAAATAACTACAATAAATAAAAAACACCTCCACTTCCTTTTCTTCTTCCTATTACTATTTTGATAAGTTTTAACTACTCTATTATTCAGAATATGAAATACTCAGAATACATGGCTCCAGTTCCTTAGGACAATGTTGTGCCCTTGTATTTTTATTCTTCTTATAATATAAGCAGAATAAAATAATACATATGTATATAATATATATAGTATAAAAGTATTAATTTTCATGCAACATACATCATTGTCACCAGGACCTATGCTACATCTGAGGACAGTGAGATCATGTGTTGGATATTTAGGCGGATGTGGGGGTTTCAGCAACCTGTTACTAAGCGCAAGTGTCAACTTTGGTGGACATTGTGGTAAATTTTGTTCGATTTTTAGATTAGATTCTGTGGCATATGCAGTCTTATATAATCATGTTTTTTGATGTGTTGTTGAAAGAAATGGCCACTGAAAAAAATTGAGAATGTATAATATACAGCATCACCATCAACTTTGTTTTAAGGCGGCTGTGCCTTAAGAAAAAGGAAGCAGCCATCTTAAAATAAAGTCCGTCTTTAAAAGTTCCTAAAGCTCCTTTTCAGTGTAAAAGTTACTAAAAAAAACTGCTTGAAGCAAAGAAAGCGGTTTTAATTTTTGGCAACTTTACACTGAAAAGGAGCTTTAGGAACTTTAAAAATGTGTTTAGAAATGATCAAAGAGTATACTATAATTTTCTAACCAAACCAGACAAAAACTAATTTTATCCATAAAAACTACAGGACACAGGACACATTACTTCAGTATTTTAAAATCCTGGCAACAGCACTGATTCTCACACTGCTTCATTTTAATATACGTTGTTGTGGATTTAAAGCACTAAAAGAGCTTAAAACATTTCTGTAAATCAGGTGGGAAGGCTAACTTAAAGTTCCTTAATTTATTCTAAGGAACTATTTCTTCTTGCTCCATCCTCAGTTAGGCAAAGGAAGTAAAAAAAGAATCATATACCAAAATCCTCTGAAAATGACCGCCACCATGATGTTGTTGCAAAGTAGTGAAAGGTTTTGTTGCAGTGACTTACCGGCCTGTGAGACTGTGAGAAGGATCCAGAATCCTGCTGCAGTCTTCAGGAGCGCTGTTGCTGCAGACTGGCAGCGCGGACAGACTGTGCAGGCTGACCAACATCAGCTCATGACACCAGGGACAAGTGCCTCACTCACCATCCAGCCACACACTGAACTGGGATCCCACCAAGCTGCACAGTGGTTTAACCCTTTATTTACCACCCAAAAGGACATGGATGATTTAAATGGAGACAGTCTATTTTCACACCTGTAACGCTCATTCCCATTCATTTCAGTATGAAAATCCATTAGCAGACTTGTGAAACTGTCTACAGTTGTGCAATTTATCACAATGAACATCAGGTTTGCATTTTTTTTTTTTGTCTAAGTTACAGTATCATTTCATGGTAGAGCAGAGCAGACCTTTAAAATCAGTTTGAACATAAACCTCAACATGCAACAAAAACGTAATTAAGGAAGACAAAAAAAATGCAGAGTGTGATGGAGTACACAAGTTAAGCAAGTTTCAGAATTTATTTTCAAACTGTAGACCAATGCATGGAAATCAATGGCTGCCAACTTGGAAAAACACATCCAATCTCTCCAACACAGCACCATGGTTTGCAAAACAGTTAGCTGTGATGTACAGTACATTTAATTTGTAGTTAAAGTGCTAAAACATGCAAAACCGCCTGCATGGTCCATTAAGTAAAATTTTGTGGTATTTCGTATAAAATGGTTGTTAAGTTATATAAAATATGGTCTGTATCCTTCATGTTAAAAGCTAGCTAAGAATCTCCATTAGCTACATAATTCCACCAGAGAGCACTGAAACGTTTAAATTGTCCCATTAAGTACATATCTTGGTCAAAACTCTAAAAATGTAGGAATTCTTATGGAAAATGTTACACGTTTATGTAAAAAAATTAAAAAGAATACTGGCAGATATGGTGATATCAAAACTTAAACACTGACATCGGCCTTAAAAAATCCAATCGGTCAGGCTCCATTTATCAGTAAGTACATTGATGGCTACATAAAAGTGACAGCCATCAAACATTACTTGTATATTCTCAGATGAAATATACAAGATGTGTTGACTATTCATAAAATGTAAAACATTTACATTCTGTAAAAGTAAAATGTTTTAATGGCTGTTTCACAAATTCCCACAAAACATTACTACATACAGCAGAGTTAAACAAAGACAACATCATTTTTTATGTTTAGTTTTTAATTGAAGTGTCACAATCCATTCAGACCCAAAATACAGTACAAACAGAGCTGCTGAAAGAGTCACATTTAGGTCCCAGATACAGTATAGGTCCACCGCTACAATGATTATATTTGAAATGTGGTGAAACAAAATACAGTAAATAAAAACTGAACAGTGTGACTTTAACAGATGAGGAGGCTTGTAAGGAGGACGTGTTAATTATAAAGACAAAGTCCTTATAATAAATGAAGGTTTCATTCAACATGTGAATGAGAGGGAAAAAAACGGTATTTACAAAACATTTATAAATGGTGTTTGAGGAATAACTGATGGCTGCACAACATTTGCAAGTCTCACAGATAGAACAATGCTGATAAATATGCATATTTATATAATATGTATATTTATATAATATATATATATATATATATAATAAGTGTTACACTTGTCTTACTTTAAGAACCACAAAACAAAGGATTCCAACAGTGAACAAAAACCTGTAAAGTCGACGTAATGGTTCAAGTCTGCCTCACGCTGGAAATGTATCCGCTCACATTAGGTCAACCGAGACACCTTATACAGCTTAATTACTCTGATACCCTACAGGGTTTGATTGTATTCTTTAGTCACGGAGGCATTTAAGCAAACATTCACATTGTCATACATGGCTCTCAGCTGAACAATTCGTTAGTGTTGCATTAAGTGTGCTTTCCTATTTCTGACTGACACATAAGTGGTGTAAATGAGGAATTACTGAAATGAACATGACGTAGCTTTTCACAATACAAGCACCTACGAAATATTCTGATATGAGAGATTCTCTTTAGACGTGTTATTAAGTAAATGTAACAGAGAACAGTTTTCCAGATACGGTACATAAATAGAATTATTTACAAAACATAAGCTGTACATTTCTGTACACTTCTTGGTGCCCCGACAAGACCTTTCAAATCAGTACAGATATTAACACTTTCATACAAGCGTGAGCAATGTTTAAATTGCAAGAAACATTTTTATAAATGTCAGATTCAGCCACCGAAATGCTGTTCATACAAACAGCCTTAATCAACTCCATTCACACAAGTTCACTTGATCACAAACCATTCAGGGTTTCGTTCATTTCTGCCAAACCATCAAGATTGTGCAACTGGGCATCAATGCTTTTCAATGGTGCTTGAGTAAGTATTACAAGTAAAAAGAAAACAATAACTGTCCAACATTGTTTACGGGGAAGACCGGACCAAAGCATTTTAAAAGCTGACAATTTATATTTTGTTTATATCTACGTAGAGTCTAATTTAGATGCACAAGTCAAAAAGGAAACTCCAGAATTAATTAAGTTAGACCTACCCTGACTTATTTTGCTCATGATAGATATTTTGCAGTTGTTTCAGAAGTTGCGACGTTCTTAAGTTCTAATTTAAGTAGATTTTGTATTGTACAAGGGGTTCAATTAATTCCAGTCAAATTAATGTAGTTCAATTATTTTATTTTCCCAACTCTCTTCTATGTAGGTAGTCCTACAGTTAACACAGAGAAATGTTCCAAAATGAAACAACTGCTCTATTTTTTTTTTTTTTTTTTGAAAATGCAGCTCAATCCAAGTTAACCTTGAAAATAAAAAAGTGCAAACTTGGGCATTATGAACAGCTAAAAAGGTAAAAAATGATCTGAATGGCAAACAGTCAGGAATTCTAGTCTTAGCTAATGTAGAGCAGGCTACATAGTTGCTGAGTGACCGCTTGCATGTCATCGTGAATCCCTCTGTGCCATTCAAACACTTCTCAGCTTTTAGCACCTATAAGGTCATTGGCTTGCTAGTAGATAAAATCTTGTATAAAGAGGATGTTTTTCATTCAGTACACATCATGAATTCACTGCCTCTTTCTTCACAGAGGCTAATAAACATAATGCTTCCCTAAAATAACATGTTGTAACCTTTAAGTACTATTGCTTGGGCAGACCACACTCTTCACAATGTTTCCACAAGGGCACCATTGTTTTGATTGTATTGCACACGTTAATTAGGTCCACAGACCACAACTTTTCATCCAGCGTCCTGCTGACTACGCCCAGCGACCACTGGACACAAAACTTCTGCTGAAGGAGAAACTTGTGCCCGAACTCTCATGCTTTCCCCAGGCACCAAAGGGCACCACGATAATTGTGCTGTTGTCCTCTGAGCCATACTGAAGAGCCTGAGAGAGAAGAGAACCATAATAATTTAAAAACATTTAATATATATAATATGTATAATGGTTGGTTTACTGGTTATTTGCTAGCTGAGTTCTTTGGACACTTTAGTTTTATCTTAGACCTAAGATGACCTAATGCTCCATGACTATAATGCATAGATCTCCACATTTTTCTACATTTATGATGGCTTATTTCCATTTTACGTCAGGTTACACTGGAAATATCCAGGCTTTAGCAGGTGTAGCAAATATGCATTTTTCGTAGCAATACGTATATTTGCAACATCCAATATACAACATTTAAGAATAAAATACATTTTGTAATTGTCAACAAATCCCCATAAAAAGACCAAAATCAAAATGCATTAGTCTGCCTGTCAATAATTTCTGTCTGTGAGACTCAGCCCCAAGTCCATTGATTGACTGAAGATGTAAATCTTTTTAAAAAAATGGTTGAATTATTTTTAAAAGGCTAAATAATTTCCTAAAACAAGCTTGGTACTGTAGATTTTTAGCAAACATCACTCAAATAGAAGGAAATGGTGCATTTGTTGAAGACTATTTTCAGCTCCACATTAATACACATTTGGAGTGCTAGTGAGTATTTATGGCAGCAGGAAGGTGAATGTGGGATTGTATAAAAAACAAAACAAACCCTACA
The DNA here is from genome assembly GCA_002120245.1 of Maccullochella peelii. Lineage (NCBI taxonomy): Eukaryota > Metazoa > Chordata > Actinopteri > Centrarchiformes > Percichthyidae > Maccullochella > Maccullochella peelii. The sequence continues at coordinate 67,871 of LKNJ01000805.1, forward strand.
TTACCCATATTCATTTCAACAAACGAATGTGTCACTCAATAGATGTCTATGGCTGAGAGGAATATGATGTATCAGGCTTTGCTGCAGAGACAATACTTGTTAGTAGGATTAATTATTTTTGTTTTGGTCTTTTTGAGGGATTTATTGACTATGATATATATTAGCAAGGTGCTTTCAGACAGCAAGCGGTTGTCACCGCCGTCTCCATTGCTTTCAGTGTAAACACAGTGGCATCCAAGCTTAGAGGTCAGCGGCAAAATGAAGACGCGCAACTGCCGCTCTCGGGAACATTCACAGCTCTTTGCCACTGCATTCAGACTTTATGATGGTAAAACTTGTTCAACTTGCTGGCTTGGCCCGGGAAACGATACAGGAGCTGAATGTTGCTGCATCTGAGTTAACTGAATGATTCACCTCTTCGCCAGCAGAGAACAGACAGATCAACAAAGAGAAACGGTGTGGGAGCGACATCGGCTTCAAAGTCTGATTTTCCGGTCTGGGACAATAAACAACCTTTATGATATTAGTTAGCAAAACTAGCTATATTAAATCGTATCACACTGCTATCCATTTCCTCTATTTTAAGCTACAACCTGCTCTCTTTAGTTGTGGTTTCACTATGGGCGTATTAAAAGCCAAGTATGACTGTCTGACCTGGTCAGATATCCTCTGAGCTGCCTCCTTGGGGTCGTGGCACTGGTTGATGACATTGCAGATCTCCTGGCTGTTCATAATGAAGTTAATGCCGTCTGTGGTCAGTGCCAGGAACGAGTCGTGGACATGGTGCAACTGAACAAAGGGCAAGCAATATTTAGCAACATTTCTAACTTTTAGAAACTGTTATTCCACCAAGTAGCATTGATTTATTACTGTATATTTACAAGAGACAAGAAATTCAACAAATCCTTGAAGGAGAAACTGCAATTAATTAAATAATATCATTATTATTACCTGACACTTTGGCAATATTGACTTGTTATATTCTTACCAATAAAGCATATTGAATTGAATTAATATCTGATTAAACAAATTAATACCTGATTAAACAAATATTTATATTTACAAGTTGAGGCAGACGTGAAAATGTGCACTGCTTGTTATTCAGATTAATATGTTGGCAGATAAGGGAACATCTGTACAAAAATGTGTTATATTTTTGTAATACTTTTGTAATATAATAATGTGCAATAGTCATTGTAAACTATTTAGGTCAAGATGGAGGTAAAATGTGCACAGAAGAGACCTACCAATATTCTCTTGGTCTCAGGCTCAGCAATGACCCCCATGTTCTTCAGGTCAAAGTCTCCAATGCTGCGCGTCATGGCCAACCTGCCGTTGACGTTTGGCTGTCCCAGACTATTCCAGGTGATAAAACCCCCACTTCTCTTTATCCTTGAGACAGATGCAGAGGGAGAGAGGTACATAAAGAATTACTTCAGTTCATAGAGAAAGAGTGATTTTTATAATAACAGTAACAATATCCTTCTCATTACTGCAGATAAAACTATCTGCTTTTAGCCACTAGATGTTAATTTTCTCACAGATTTTGTTACTTTTTTCCCCTAGTGAGAGTATCAGTTTCTTTAAGGCTGTGCACTTCCATACAATTGTTTTCCTTTTTTCTGGATAATGATAGTTTAAATTTTAAAAACCAAAATCCATGTACTAATAAGAAAGATAAAAGGTGTAAGTTGTTCTAATCGGCACAACAACCTGAACTTTTCGTGTCTTCAGGAAACATTATGTTTCATACCACTATCTCCAGCTAATGTACTTTGTCTAATCTGACAAACGTGGCATTATTGGCAACATCTTTGTACCTCTCTTTCTCGTCCTTCCTCTCAGGAGTGTGGTCGACAGTGAGTTTAAGGGCCTTGCCCTTGCGGCACAGCATGGCGCGGCTGTCACCCACACTGCCCACCACCAGCTCAATGCTGTCCCTCAGCAGGGCCACAGTGGCGGTGGTTCCTGCACTCATCCCGGGTACTACAGAGACATAAAAGGAAACATCAGAGGTGGAACGTGCCATAAAAGGGTCCACACAAAAAGTCACATTGTTCACAACATCCACATGGTGTATCTCACGCACTCACATCCACACACTAAAACATGAACACATGGGTGGGAAGTCATAAAGTGGACTTACAGCAAACTAGAGATTGCACAGACAACAATAGAGGAGGCAGTCACACATGCAGGTCGAACTGTTTCCACACAGAGTTGAGGTCCAGAGCAAATTTTAAAGCAGAGTTAACTCTAAGGCTGAACCTAGAAATAATAAATGTTAACTGACACAACATTTATCAGTGTCCAGTGTTGATCTTGATATTGAAAAAGCAACACATAAACTCACCTAAAAAAGAAAACTATTTATCCTGAGAGGGGATATTTGTTTTACTTGTATGCTAGGAGTTACAAATGTGAAAGATTCACCACTAATCTGTCATAAGGAAAGTGATATCACATTACCATTACTTAACAATGGGAATTTGTAACAATTCTTATTAATGCAGGCAAAACAGTAAGATGTTACTTTAACACTGAACTCAGCAACATTGTTCCAGACAACTTAATGAGTCTGGCAAACGTTTGAGCAGCAGATATTCAACTACACTTAAAAACTAAACTTTAGTTGATTGAGGGAAGACAAATCTGATAAAACAGCAATACATTTCATTAAGTGGATTCATTGCCTGCATTAGACCTTTCTCTTTCCTAAGAAATAAATGAGATGACTAACTAGAGATTTTAAACTAAGTTTTTTTTAAGCCTAATCTGCATATTAAATGTTTTATTTGCTTTTATTTTAGATAGGTTTTATGCTTATTTATACACCAATATACCAGAGCAAATTCCTTCTTTATGAAAACCTACTTGGCAATAAATCCGATTCTGAAACATGCTGCATCTCATGGACTAGATCTGTCACTGACAACATACATCTCATTCAACTTGTCAAACTGAAGCACTGTCTCACAAGAAGCTTTGCATACACTTGGTGAGAGAAGAAAAGAAAAGGAAGAGAGGGAGAGAGAGAGAGAGAGGAGTGAGAGAAAGATAGGGAACCTTCCAGTAGTCCAGGATTTAGGACCCGCTGGACTCTCCTTCAATATCTAGCCTCTCGTCATCCACATTGGTGCCAAGGGCCTCCAGCTCTTAGCTGGGTCAGCAGCTGCCGTAGATAACATGCACACACACACACAGGCATATTGGGACATTTCACACAGCGTGGCCGATGTATGGCCACATAACAGGTATACTAGTTTTTATATCAACAGGTAACCTTAATCACACATAAAACCCTCTGAGAAAAGTCAAGATAATTTTAAAAGTTTCTATATGACAAGGGCAAACATGTAGACCATGTGATTTAATTGAGAAGTGTTTCGCATTAATTTGTTTGAGGGATGCTCAAATTACCCCTAATATCAATTTCAATGCTCGTGCTAAACAATATACTTTGCTGATTGAGAAAATATCAAAAGATGGGTGACAAATTAAAGGAAAAAAACAAGCGTCTCTGTAGAGTGTTGGCCCATGACAAGCCTTTAGAAGAGCTTCAATGTTCGTTGGCAGACTCTACAGTCCCTGGGCCTCTACTGAAAGATGTGTATGCCATTCTTTCAAAAGATATTCCCTCACTCAGGGTTTCTGATGGTGGTGAAGAGTGCTGCCTAACACACCGGTCCACAATCTCCCATAGCATATGATTCACATCATTTTCATACTCTTCAAAAACCATTCAGTAACCCCTCATGCCCTGTATGGAATGATCAACATTTGCTATGTTTATCCACACATGTACTCAGGTTTTTTCTTTAATATGTCACCTTTCTGTATGTGTAGCTGCAGTACTGGAAGCAGTGAAGCACTAGTGTTTGCTAGCTAGTTTATTGTTCATCAATTATTACGTAACTTTGGGTTCAATGACAGACCTCTAACCAAAGTGCTCGGGTCATGTCAGTTGGGAAATTCAAGCCTAAGTAAGTTAGGTTATGAAGAGAGAAGAAAAAAGTGTCATTACATATATACATGTGTGTATACATATACACAGTATATCTATGTACATGTAACATGAAAGAACCTACCATTTGGAGAGAAGTGCATGTGCTTTACGAGAGCTTTGTCTACTTCAAGGAAGGCCTTTGTTAAAACTAATTCCAGATTGGACTCCTCTGCCACAAGGTCCCTGAAAAAACAACCATTAAACTATATTGATCAGAATATCAACTACAAAAGATATGACTTTGTTTTCTCAATCATCTAACATTTTCAGACATTCAAATTGTTAACCAGTCAGTTAATTCCCTGTGACAATGACTGATATAGATGTGATAACAGCATATTTAATGATTTCCTTACTTGATGAATTTCTCCATGTATTTTTCACAAAAGTCAGCTGCTTCTGGCCCGCCATGCCCATCAAACACCGCAAAGTAGAGGATGTTGTCAGTCATTTGGGAGACCTGGAAGCGGTCTTCATTCTCCTTGCGTTGACCAATGAGCGAGGCGCAGCCTACCTTTGATAAGCTTACTTTGGGAATGGGCTTTCCGTAGCGAATGCTGGGAGGCAGCAGGATGGGCTCATCAATACGATTGTCCCAGATGCCAAATGAATCCCAAGTAGTGGGGCGGCCACTGCTGTCGGGATCAAAGCGTGTGTTGCTGTGCTGTGGTCCTGAAGGGCTGTAAATTTGTCTCCAGAAGATTGTGAACTGGAGGTGGCTGTTCTGCTGGAATGGGAGTGGGACTAGGGCTTTCTGTAAAACACCACTGTGTCCCACATGAGGACCACTGCACCTCGCCAGGCGCACGAGAAAGGCTGCTGACATCACCCTGACAGCACAAACCCTGGAGAAGCACTGGATGCAGAGGAAGAGGGATTTTTCTGTCCAAACACTGAAGAAAAATCGGTTGATTAGACTGGATGCAGGATTTTAATGAACATTAAAAGTATTTTTTGTTTGTTCAGGAGTGGCCCACAATACCAGCCATTGCCACCAACCCTGTGTCATTTGTGTCAAAGGTCTCTTGAAATCATTAAGCAGATGCCTTAGATTCCTCTTACCTCAAAAAAAAAGTTAGAACAAGGTTAACCAGGTTATGATGCAAGCCCTTTACTTGTTTACGAAAGGATTGGAGGTGCCCAGAACTTAATGCACAATACTTAATGATAAATCTTGAGTAGAACTATAACAGTTAGTTGATTGACAGAAAATTAATCAGTAACTGTTTTGATAATCGATTAAGTATTCCAGTCATTTATCAAGAAAAAATATTGGGATTTGATGCTTTTCTTTGTCATATATAATAACAATCTGATTATCTTTGGGTTGTAGACTGTTGGCCGGAACAGTACCAGCTTTCCTTAATTCTTTCCATATACATTTAAGATTATTGCACTGTCTAGCTGAAAGTGTTTGCCTTAATGATGGAAAATGAGCACTTTGTGAACTGGTGATATTTAAAATCACATTATTATTAAATCCACCCTGTTTTATTCCTGTTTGCAAACATTGCTGATATATATATATATATATACACGGTATACGCACTAATGTATACGATCAATACACGTTTCTATCCAACAAGCCTCACAAAATGTAGCTATAACGTTACATCAAGATACATTTTTTTAAAGTAACGTTAAGATTAACGTTACAGGAATGATGCAACTGTTAATAAAGCTAACGCCAGCTGCTTGAGCTAACAGTATATCAGTGTCCCGATAATATAAACTAAAGTGCTAAATGGGCTGTGCGCGTGTTTCAAATACAACACTTGGAGAATGCTAAATAACATATTAATAATGCAGTTATTAAAAAACTGCCGGGACTAACGCTAAAGCCGTTTTTATTAACTAGCTAGCTGCATAACGACAGCAATCTTTAGATGACTAGCTAGCTAGGTGGTTAGCATTTACTAGAAGTTCGCAGTTCGTTCCACATTACCGAGACCATCACCTTGACCTTTGTGGTGAGTTAACTAAAAAGCATACCTTTGATGTTTTAGATTAACGAATAAGCTTTAATCCTCGGCTGGTTTCTTGAAAATAACTCGCTAAAAACGGAATGAAAACCGCCGCCCTCGTCTCTGTGTTTTGGATCCTCAACGCTATGATACAAGGCCTGCCCTGAGATGTGACCAGCCAATCAGCATGCTAGAAACGTCTACGCCTACTTTGACGCCCCCGAGTACAGTGCAGATGATTGGTCCACGGAATGATTAATGACAGCTGTACGCACCAATCAGTAATCGGCAACTTTGGCATTCCTCAGCCAGTCAGAGAAGCGTTTGATGTTGAAGGACATGAAATGTAACGTTAGTAGTTACCGTTTATGTGAATTGCCTCAACTTATTTAGTTATCCATACACACCTTTCTTTTTGTTCCTAGGTATTCTGGGGCCCAGTCACCTCCTACGTCCTCTATGACCTGTGCCATATTTGGGATTTTTATTACATGAGTCATGTGAGGCCTGAATGTTTACACTAAACTTCCTTTGACCCCATTGGTATTTAAGTAAGACATTACAAAATGGTTTCAAGGTGCCTTCCAGTACATGCTGCTCAAGAGCCATGTCTGTGTGAGCCTGTTGTATGTCTGTGGACATACAGTATTGTGTTGTGCGAACCGTGTGGAGAGAAACTAGTCTCCATATGGTCACAAATGTGCCTATTACATGATCTACAAATGGAAAATAAGATTTACAAATGTGTACAATGATTTGTGCGAACTTTGGGGTACTCACAAATGCGTGTTCCAGTCCACAGACAAATACCAAGCAATTTGAACGCACAACTGTTTTACAAATGCACACCTGAATAAATATGAATATTTTACATACAGATTTTTAACTTCAACTTCACAGATCGGATCATTTTCACTTTCAAAAAGCTTCCTGTGCATACAAATGTCTAAAAATATTTGTGACATTATTTTGTATTTATTTACTGATTGTTAAATGTGTGTACATGGATAGCCTGATATGCACGGATCAGGTTATGCTTGCGTGTGGAGTTTTGAGACTATTCTAACTGTCTCCAGCTTCACACAGATCCACAAAGCATGCTGCGTATGGACTTTTGGTGAATTCGTGTGTGAGAAAGACGTTTATCTCAATAGACCGAATAGCTCGTGACCCTCGGTGAGAACACATACATTTACCAACTATAGACTCTATACAGTAGCGTATACATGTAAATATATGGTTTAATATTGGTATCTGTGTAGCCCATGCTAAAGAAGCAAACAAATGTGGTTCAAAATCTGGTTACACCATTCAGAAAAGGCCTTTAAAGATGAAATCTTATCACTAATGAAAAACTAATTATTCACTATGAAAATACTGTATTAGCACAATAGATATTGTTAGTGGCAAAGAAAGGGTTAATAATTGTTATTACAGAGTAAGTACAGTTTAAGTGCCCTGTACTTAGGCTACTCTGTAAGAACAGGTTACTTACTCTGTACTTACAGAGTACTTACTCTTTACTTACTCTGTACTTACAGACTTACTCTGTAGGTACAGAGTACCTAACTATGTAGTTACTGTGAGAACAGGGTACTTACCCTGTACTTACAGAGTTCTTACCCTGTACTTACTCTGTGAGAACAGGGTACTTACTCTGTACAACAGTTTGATCTAGGCTAGCCTAAGATTTAGTTGGAGATGACAGTCTGATGCTGCACTCCAGCAGCCTCCCACTCAAGCTAGCTATGTAGGCCTATCAGTAGTAACTGTCACCAGCATTATTTAGCTATTTACCACACTGATAGTGAATATCCATGTAACTTGCCTCAAATCTCAGTGTGAAAGCCTTCGTTATTTATAAGGTTGTTTTAAGTTTTACACCTGCTACACAACAGCTTTTCGGCATTTTCCTGTTCCTCTTATTATGTTCTATGTTAGTAGGCTCGTACGGGATGAGCCAGGCCTGTGCAGAATCGATCACGGGCGATCGCTGCACAATGCATGTCGGTTAGATTTGTGTCCGACTTGATCCCGACTTGCTGCAAGCCCAGGGCATGATGTGAAATATGGAGTCATAGGAGTGCCATTGAAAAAAGAATAAATCTGGGAAAGAATAAGACAATAAATGTGGAAATATAAAGACAAATAATTATTTTTCCTTTTGCTTTTCCCTTATTCAAAGAGCTGATTGCTCTTAGTTTTGACCACAAACACCACGTTTTGTAGACAATCCTAATTTTCTGTGTAATTGTAATATTTAACACTAGATTGTAAACTACGTGTTGTGCAATGATGGTTTAATCTGTTAACAAACATATCTTGTGTGGATGATAATAATAAAGTTTATTTCAGCCATAACTATCCGAACGTGATCTGGAAACTACAGGCAGCCTGGCGAGGCGAATTTATCTCGAGCCTAATCTGTCTCCCAAAAGGGGGCGCGGCCCTGGCGCTTGATGACGCGATGCCGGTCTGATGTTACGTTCAGTGACGTAGGTAGCTGTGGCACTTCCTAGTTTGTTTTCTGAGCTGAACCGAAACCAGACGCCCAATTTCAGAATGCATCTGTCCAGGTAAACACCGTATTTTAGTTTTGGATGAATCAGCCATATTACAGCACCGATTTACTTACAATTTAGACATCGGTTAACCAGTGGATTGCTGTTTTTTTTAGCCACAAGACTGACAGTCAGCGATGCTGTAAGTTAGCCTGCTAAGGTTAATTAGGTAACTGTTAACTGTAACGACTTGTGTGGGTCATCAAGCCGTATGTTTTGGTTCCGTTACTGAACTGTTTAAGCAGCTAATGTCAGTGCAGATATTTAGCTACGTCCGCACACTGTGCTCATCATGTCTGCACAGCGCAGACCCAGGCCACTCCTCTTCACTTTCTCCCCGACAGCAACCTAACGCAACCTTAAATACACATGACGAGGCTGGACCATTTAAGTTACACTTCACACATAAACACAGCTAGCTACATTTTGATCCCACAGGTAATAAACAATGGATTCAAACTGTTTTCTGGGAACTCAAAACCAAGTCTGGGTGTTATAGCACGCTATAATAGAGATATTCATGTTTTATTCAGTGTTTACTAACTGGGGACAGTGTGCTTACTGTGGTCTTACAGTTCATTTTCAATATTTATTTCCACTCTTTCAGTATACACCCAATTGTCAGGTTAGTAGGTCTGCTCAGATCAAAATAATGCAGTCTAATACAACAGGCTACCTTCCCTTATGGATATTATAATGTTCAGTTTTTGTTGAAACCTTAGAGGGACTTTAGAGAGGCACTGATTCAACTTCATGGCCATTTTAGAGGCTGTAGTTTGTTGTGCTGCTGAGCTGCATTGCATTATGCTACTGCTGCTAATAAAAATGATTAAGTTAGTTTTGTAGCACTTATACAAGTCAGGGATTACAAAGTGTTTTACAAAGGTCAAACATAAAATATTAAGAATCAAGTGAACAGTGACATTTTTAATCAAATAGCAAGAACCAAATAAGGAAAAGTGCTAATAAAACACGAAATATTGAGAGGTGTTTCAAAAATGATGAACATCATAACTGGGGCTGCAATTAACATTTATTTTGATTGTTGATTAGTCTGTCAGGTTGTTGTTTTTTTAACTGATTTACAGGTATGTCCATAAAATGTGAGAAGATAGTGGAAAATGCCCATCACAATTTCCAGAGTTTGATTTCAATTTCAAAGTTGACATCTTCAAATTGATTGTTTGGTCTGACCAGCAGTCTAAAACTTGGAGGACTTAAAAAAACAGCAAATATTCACATTTGATGAGTTAGAACCAGTGAATTTTGTGTTGTTTAAACAATGAATCCATTATCAAAATATTTTCTGTCAGTTTACTAATTGATTAAACAACAGATTGTTTCAGCTGTAATTATAACCTTCATAAAGGACGGATTTATTGCAGGGCTTTTGTATTTGACTGCGTTAACTTTAGCTAGGTGTACCAAACAAATTGGCAGTTGGGTGCAGGAAGTAAATACAAGAATTATATTTTTGTTCACACAGATCTTATCTACAGTGGAGACAGTAAACAGCTTTTCAGACGTGGGTCAGATGGACATAAAAGTGATGAAATTGGGATCAGATGTCTGAAGTGTAGCAGTAGTTGTCCTCTGTATGAATTTATTTGGTAATTCTAGTCTTAAAGCCTCTAATGAATTTGATGAGGTGACAGATGCGGTCTGGTTCCATGCTGCTTTCACTTCCCCTTGTCTTTCTGTCTCCCGATTTATGCCATGTTGGTTTTTTCTCATTATGTTCTATACCCATTTGTTTATTACCCTTGGCTAACTCAGTCAGTAACATGCATGTATTGTATGTGGATTGGACCGCTTGGAGCTGCTTAAGCCGGGATTACACTGACATAGTTTATTTAAATACACCGCCTGTGCCTCTGTCATGCCACTTACATCATTCTCACACATAGCCACGCCCACCTCTAAACTCGCCCTTACTTTATTCTTAAAAACGTCAGGGGTTCACACGTGGAGCACAGTGATCAGTATGTGTTCCTAATGAAGAAATATGACATAATTACTCTGTTTTCTGTTTCTTCCAGGGTTGGACTTTACATGAAGAGGAGAAAGCGGGGCTGCTCTCAAGCCTGAACACTTTCTGTCTTCCTCCATCTGGCCGTCACTCTCTCTGCCTCTTCAGATTGGTGCTCATCCCCTCTCCCCTCACCAACATGCTGTGTTGGGGTAATGCAAAGGATGGACAGTTGGGTATTGGTGTGGAGAGGAACCCCATGTTTGAGCCAAGGAACTGTCATGTGTTCAGTGGCAGGGGACTGAAAGAGGTAGCCTGTGGAGGGCAGCACTCAATGTTCGTACTGCATGATGGTAGTGTGTACACATGTGGTTCTAACAGCTGTGGACAGCTGGGCCACGACAAACCAGGGACTTCCCCAGGTAAACTCTCAGCGTGAACAGCAGATTCACTGACTTTTGGTTAATCATTACTAATTGTTGACCATTGCACCACCCTGCAGCACGGCTTCAAATAGGTGTGTGTGGAAAGTTACCAAACAGGTTTGAGAATGTCAGTGTACATAACATGGTGTGTTTGGTAGTGTTTGAATCGATGGCCTAATGCCAGTGTAGACTTTTTGGCCATGCTAGCGGGATGGCAATGTCGGTCAGTCCACCACTTCGTCCAGATTAAAATATTACCAACTACTATTGGGTGAAATTTTGGTCAGACATTCATGGACCCCACAGGATGAATCCTACTGACTGTGGTGATCCCCTCACTCTTCCTCTAGCACCACTAAGAGGTTGACGTTTTTGTTTTTAGTGAAATATCTTGACAACTACTGGATGGATTGCCATGAAATTTGGTTGTTGTTCATGGTTCCCAGAAGATTCATTGCAGTAACTTTTATCCGCGGACCTTTTATCTAGTGCCTAGTCATCTGGTCAACGTTTCAATTTGTCCAGTACTTTGGTTCATGACCAAATACCTGCAAAACTAATGCCATTCCTATCAGCCTCAGCTGTTTAGTGCTAATTAGCAAAATGTTAACATGCTGACACACCAAACTAAGATAGTGAACATGGTAAACATTACACCTGCTTAACATCAGCATGGTAGCATTGTCATTGTGAGCATGTTAGCAAATTATACGATAGTATAAGCTCAATTGAAACTCACAGTATCAGTTTTATCGTGTATTTGTAATTTTTCTAAGCAATTGTAGCATGTCTACGATAAACCAGTTTTATAGCAGGAAACCACACAGTTTTTAATTATCTGCACTACATGTCCTCTTCATATGTGCTTCCTACTACCAAGCCCACTTTTACAAAGCATAGATAACTCAGATTTTTTCTGTGTATGTATAATATTATACGTTCCTAGCTCCTGAATCTCAGGTAGTAGTACTGTGTTATTACATATGGTACATGCCTGTTTTCTGCCCACGTACTTTAAATAGAAACTATCAAGGTGTGAGTGATCCAAAAGATGAGATAAAATGCCATGTAAAGCGCCTTACGTGGGTTGGGATCCTAAGATAAAGTTAAATACCATTTGGATTTGAACTGAAACAAAAGGTGGTTTAGTTTTGATTAGCAAAATGTTACACTTGGTATGACAGTTATTGGCTAGTGTGTACCAAATGAGATGGTGGCTTGAAAATTAAAAATCAGTAAAGTAACAGTGACCATATGAGTATTTACAGCACCTGCACTCTCAAATCAAGGCTGTACAGAAACTTTGATGTATTTTTTGTGATGAAACTGCTGACGTCTGACGAGCTCTTCCTCCTCTCCACAGAGCCAGTAGGGGCTCTGGACACTCAGACGATCACAACGGTGTCGTGTGGTCGGGCCCATTCTCTCGCCGTGAATGAGCAGGGTCAAGTGTTTTCCTGGGGAGCTGGTGAAGGGGGCCAGCTCGGCCTAGGGACTGCAGAGGCGGCTGTTCGAATCCCAAGGTAGGTGACTGAGTAACACACCATAGAAGAATTAAGGCTTTTAGCCTGACGGGAAAAAAAAAACACTACAAGAAAAGGAGTTTGGAGGTTGGGATATGAGCAATTACAGACGGATAGGGGTACTCAAGCAGTCAAAACAGAGGACACAGATTCTGTTCCCTGAAATTAGAATGTAAAAAAAAAAAAAATGTATTATTTTATTTAAATATTCAGATGCAGTGAATTGCCTGCTGTAGGATAGTGAAACCTTTATGACTGTGAAGTAGTTTCTTAGGGCTGTGCTTACAGTTTAGTATAATATTAGTTAGATATTATCACAAAAATAAAAACAGACTATTTTGAGCCAAAGAAAAGAGGCCCCGTCCCCCTGGACAATCTCTGAACTTGAGCTGTGTTACCATGGTAGCATTTAATGACACATCTTGACACCTGATAAAAAGAGGAAAACGTGGGTTTTACTGTAATTTGTGGTTTACTAGAGTCTTAGTCAGGCATGTTTTTTTTTTACTTTGAAAAAAGTCTTAATTATGATTTTCATTAGTTACGTTGTTGCACAGCAGTAACTTCAATGATAAATCTTTTTAAATGTTATTTTTTGGCCTGATAAACAAATGTTTTTTAAACATTTTTTGTTTTGCTTAGGTTGGTCAAAAGGCTGTGTGACCACCGGATCTCTCAAGTGATGTGTGGGAATCAGCACTGCATTGCACTTTCAAGAGGTTTCTTCATAGCACACCGTCACTGCTCAGAGCTAGAATCTTGTATCCATCTACTGCATGTGCAAACGTTATCCATATCCCAGTTAGACTGATAGCAGCTTAAACTTTGCATCAGAATACATCTCAGATTCATCTTGGCTGACAAATTGCACAGTATTTTGCGACCACTCATTGGCAATCACCAAGGCTGAGTGTGATAGGCTGGCAAACATGGCCCCCAAAATACTTTCCAAGCAGTAATTTGTTCATAATCAAATGTTTTTTAACCACAAACAGACATATTAAAAGAAATTATATCAGCTGCTGAGACCAAAGTTTCTTTTTTAAATAAAAAAAATTATATATATATTATTCATTTGAGAACATGGACACTGAATTAAAATGACGGAAAGTATTTTAAATTGTACTTATATATTGCTTTTGTTAATAATGTTATGGTTATTATTACACTTTTTAAATTATTATGTTTTGATATAAGACCTTGAGGTGGTTGAAGTTTAGGTATAAAGTTGAAAATGATTGTTCAGGTTAGGTTAGAGATGGTTGGGTGTTAGGTAAAGGTCTGGGCTGTGCTTCTGTTTCTGCCCATAACTGATATAGGATCCATAATAATGAGCAGTTCACAGATCCAGATAGTTCCACATTACCAAAACAAATGCTGCATATTTTCTTTTGGTGTAGATGTGCAGTCAACTATTTTGCTTCTCTGTCCTTTCCCTCTCAGACGGCCAGCTGTTCACGTGGGGCCAGAACACCAGCGGTCAGCTCGGTCTGGGGAAAGGAGAGCCCAGCAAGCTGTTCCCTCATCCTCTCAAGTCTCTGGCGGGAATTCCTTTGGCACAGATAACTGCCGGGGGAGACCACAGCTTCGCTCTCTCCTTGTCCGGAGCTGTATTTGGTTGGGGCAAGAACAAAGCTGGACAACTGGGTCTCAATGATAAACAAGGTGACAATCAGCTGGACAGAAAGAAGCCAGACGCTGCCATTTAAAAGAGATAAAGGATGGATTGTTGTTTATTATTATTTATAATGGTATAGTACAGTGCTTCTTGCAAATTATACATGTAGATTTAAGACATGGCACTTATGGTATTGCTTTGACACTGAATAGAGAGGTGGTTTTAATAGTGTTCATATATGGGAAATTTACAAACAGAAGTAAGAAATTGGTGTCAGATTACTGGAAATTGTGAACAAGTCTCTGTGGATCAATGATGCCATACTTGTCTAATGTTTTACCTGCTTTAGGACTATACAGGAAGTGGGTTTTTATTTTGAAAGTGTGTTACAAATGGTTATAGGTGGCCATGTTGAGGGAGTGACTACTGTAGAAACATTTCATGCAAAACCTCTTTTGTCTTTTAAATTTTTCTTTTTTCACTTGTCATGATAAACAAAAAATAGCCATTAGACAGTAAAGCCACTGATTAATTGCCCCCACCATACTAGATTCAAACGCAGAAGTTGCCACGTTCCCCAAAGTCTTACCACTCATTTGAACATACATTAAACTAGTAGCAGTGCAGAACCGTGTGACCTTGTTTGCTTGTTTATGTTCCCTTCCTCAGACCGTGCTGTCCCGTGCCACATCAAATTTTTGAGATCTCAAAAAGTTGTTCACATCAGCTGTGGAGATGAACATACAGCAGCCCTCACAAAGGTATGAATATAATGTTGATAAACCCTCACCTGTGATTTGTCAGTTAAAAGATCCACATAATCTAAGCATATCCTGCTGCCACCAAATGTTAAATAGTCCAGCTGCTTGGACAGCTGTCGGATAATTGGTAGATCAGTTATTAAAGTGATCTATAATGACTTACTACTAAAGCATGCAAATATATCAACCAAGATTAGCTTTATTGCACAGATAAAATCTTACTTTCCAGCCAGACTGCCCAACCCTTACGGCTAACTGCACTACTATGCTAAGAAAAAAATGAATACGTTATTGTCTCTGTGGCAGGATGGCGGCTTGTTTACATTCGGTGATGGCTCATGGGGTCAGCTGGGTCATGGCTCCACCAATAATGAACTTTTACCCAGACGAGTGCTGGAGCTCATGGGCACTGAGGTGTCCCAGATCACCTGTGGCAGGTACTGTCAGTTCTAAACCTGTTCACCTGATGCCTGTGTCAGAAAGTTGATTAATCTCTATGGTAATTATTGAGGCTGTAGTTACTCGTGTTGTACTGCATTAACTTGAAAGGTATTTTTAGTGTTTTGTCCACCCCAATTTACATACACGACGGGGACATAATACACCTCTCAGAAGAAATGCAATGGAATACAACACCTCCCGAACTACAGCCTCGGCATTAGAGTTGATGTAAAGTCGAACACATTTCTGACACAGTATCAACAAAAACGAAAAATGAAAAGATCACAAATTAATTTCAGGGTCACAGAATTGGCTTAAATTTGACTGTACAGGTCTAATTATTAAACTCTATGTATAGAGGCTAAATCTTGCTTTTTCTTTTCATCAGGCATCACACGTTGGCGTTTGTGCCTTCCTCTGGTGTGGTGCATGCGTTTGGTTGTAACAGCCATGGCCAGCTGGGCACAGGCCTCCTGGGGGATTCCAGAAGCCCATTTCCTGTCAAGGCCAGTTTTCTGACTGGAAATTTCCATAAAACAGGTACTTTACAGTCTATATGACTGTGGCTTAAATGGATTTTTTGAAATGCCTGACTGCTACTTACAATTATTTTCCATTCATTAGTAACTGTGTTTAGATGTGCTTTCCCTAGGAAGTGAAAGCAGTAAGATCTTGCGAAAAGAAAACACCATTGGCATTTATTATTTATTATATTTATTGTTTGCGACATGAAAGATAAGTCGGTGAAAATGTCATTGCCACTTTACATTTTTCCATAAAAATAAAAACTTATTTAAAGACTGAGCCACAGTCACATTCAGAGAGCTCAAACCTTAAGGGAAACTGGCCTCTGGTTAGAGTAAGTAATCAGCTAGTAACAACCTGGTTGGGTGTGGCAATGCTGAAGTACAGAGGTATAACTGAGGATGAAAGACTGAGTTTGCTTAATGAACTGCAACAAAAGTCATGAGAAAAGCTACCACACAAACAACGAAACAGTCCCAATAAAATCCACAGTAGTTTGTGGCACTGGAATGATCAGAATTCAGCTTGTGACGGAGTGTTTGCTCATAATATAATCCAGTGGGTCACAGGAGAAGCATTTTTATGCTGGAAGATGAAGATTTAGCTTGATGCATCCACAATATTTTATCCTTTATCCTTCATTGCTATGTATCAGAAAAGCAAGACATACAACATCTGTTATAAAATGGAAGCCAGCTAACATGTGCCTGTTTCTCTTTCCTTTCTTTATTAGGATCAAAACAATATACAGTGACCAAAATCATCTGTGGAGGAGACCATAGTTTCTTATTGTACTCAAATGAACAGGTATGTGATTTGATTTTAGTGACCCTCTCTCTAAAACACTGATGATTGCTGTCACTCCCCTCCCCCTTTTTGCATTTCTTTAATCACATAATTCAAAGCATAATTTTCAAAATACCACATTTTTTGCAGCATAAAGATCTTATTTGGAATTTCACAGCACACGTACTGAATCACCTGAAGTTAGAAATCATGTTGAAATGTGTCATGCAAAGGGGAAATCAAATGTCTCATGAAGTAAAAAATACTGTAAAAACTACAGAGCTATTTACATAGATAATGAGGATAATGAGAACCCTCCAGTCTATATAATATATTTATTCTCTAGCACTCCTTGCATACTCTAAACACAACCTGATCATAATTACAACAATTTTG
The DNA here is from genome assembly GCA_002120245.1 of Maccullochella peelii. NCBI lineage: Eukaryota > Metazoa > Chordata > Actinopteri > Centrarchiformes > Percichthyidae > Maccullochella > Maccullochella peelii. The sequence goes on from LKNJ01000805.1 coordinate 84,846, forward strand.
AAATACACAGCTATTAAAACACCCCAAATGACCTTTCTTTTGTGGATGCGTTCCATTTAATCAGTTTCAGTGTTTCACCACAAGGTGGCAGCAATGTCTAAGCTTTTACCAGTTCTTTTTTAGGAGCTATGCTGTATATAGAGCAATTGTCTGCTACAAATATCCAGCAAATTGTCAGGAATGTGCTCCGATAAAGACATAACAGCCTCTGCAGCAAAATATTTAGACCTCAGGCATGGCCTATTTATTTTATCTTCTTGGAGGGAAGAGACACAACCCAGACCGAAGCCCAGATGTGGAAGTACCAGTGCAAACAATCCTCTGGATGTTTGTGACGGTGTAGTTTTGTTGTCTCTGTTTATCTTCCTCTCTGCAGAGTTGTGTCCCCCCAGAAGACTTCAGAGTGATTAATATCAGTAAATCAATCTCCCTGATCAATTATGAAAGACTAAATTCATGGAGGTTGAAGCTGATGCACAACACAGATTCTAGTGTCACAAAGTAAGTCAAATAATACAACTTATTATTTGAAATTTATAAGTTTGTACTGTATATAAAAATGTTCATTCCCTTGTAGATGCTTAGTATTAATGGAGGTTTTATTTGGCTATATTTTGTTAAATCAAATATATTTTAATGGTCTGTACTTGTTAGTTTAACATTTTTCAGCTTAAGGCTCTTTTTTATGGTTTCGGTCACAGTGACATCCTAATTCAACTCTCCTCTACGGCTTGTTGGAACGCCAGCTTCTTGGACCAAAGGTACGTAAACACCATGTTTACAGGAATTAATGTGAAGGTTTGAGTGCTGGAAAGTAACTAAGTACTCAGCTCAAGTACTGTACTTAAGTACAATTTTGAGGTACTTTTCAGATTAGGATTCTATCCATTTTCTGCTGCTTTATACTTCTTCTTAACTACATTTTAGTGGCAAATGCTGCACTTTTTCACTCCGCTTCATTTATTTGACAGCTGGAGTTACTGGTTACTCTTCAGATTGAGATTTTACAGTAAAAAAATCAAATGACGAGCTTGTAAAATATGTTAAAGATTCAACCAGTGGTTCCCAACCTTTTTGATGAAAGATAAGAAACATCCTATCTCCCTATTACAGAAGTAATTCCTAAACTCATGGCTGTGTCCTATCCCATTTCAGACCTCGTATCTTATCTTAATTTAAGAAATCCTAACTAGAACTGTAAACTCGATTCTTCAATCGGCACTCATCCTGTCATGCCTGTATCTGTGTTTAGACTGTAACCTCAGTCTAGATGTCACCCTAAGCAAAAAGACGAAGTGCTTTCTGATCTGTACGACCGCTGGCAGAGCCCCATTCCTTCTTGTAGGCCTCTCCAGAGCCGGATGTAGCACGGCGATCGAATTCAAAATTAATCGTCTTGGTATCTGTAATACCAACCATCCTAAATATCATCCTAAACCGAGATACTTTTCTGCAGAGAGAAGTTTCTGTAATGAAGCCCCTGGTCTGTACCTCCACCGTGTGTTCTGCCAAAAACAGCAGAGCACACGCACAGGATCTCTGGACTTGGTCCAGGCAGGTGACAGATGGTACAAACTGCAGTCTTGCTTGACATCAAAACCCCACTGAACCTTTCCTCGCACTTTGGCACACAGCAAGTCTCTACAGTTTCAAACTGGTGCAAGTGAGGAAAAATATCATCGCACTTCAGAATCAAAACATGTGGTCCAAATGTATTAGTCACATTCACATTGCAGGTTTATCATACAGTGACTGATTTGCCATTCAGGCTTGTACACCCAAATGAAAAAGAAATTCATATTATACAACCAACAACCATATGGCTGAATGCGCAGACTCTTCCCAAGCTAGACTCCTGGGAACTCATTCAGGAGGGACCTCACAGGGTCCACTTAGTTTACTTGTCACATGCTATCATGATATGTCATCTTATCCAACAAAACATGCTGATGGTCGGGGCTGGGAAAGACGCTATCTGTCTGGTCACTGACATCTATGAGACTCCAGATGTCTCTGACCGTCAGTCTGAGTGTAGGTGTGATGGCTTTTAGTGCTCATCAGCAGATACGTATCGTGTCCGGGGAATGTACTGTGGAGGCCATCAGGGTGGAAAACAGACCTCTGGAGACAACATGAAGTGCTTAATACTCTGCTGTCTGCTCAGACAACTCAAACTCACCAGGAATTAGTAGTCACTTAAACTATCAACCACTTTTCTCATTAAACCAGTGCGATATGCAGTGGTGGAAAGTAACCAAGTGCATTTACTCAAGTACTGTACTTAAGTACAATTTTGAGGTACTTGAGTATTTTGATTTTATGCTGCTGCTTCTTCTCCACTACATCTCAAATATTGTACTTTTTACTCAACTATTGTTACTAATTATGATGTATTATTATAGATATAACTACTATATATTTAATTAACCTGTTTCTTGTTTTTATCAAATCTGCTTTTGTTCAAACCTGCATGATATGATAATGATACTCATCACCTTGGTCACCTGTCAAACATAAAGTACATGGACTTGAAATAGTCAAATTATCACTACCGCAGCTACATTTAGACAGATTTGCTGTTGTAGGTCAGCTTGAAATTTAAAGGACCCTCGCAATGCTTTTGCACGTTTTAGCGCCCATTTACTGCAAATCTCATTTACCTTACATTATAGCTAACCATTTGGCAGACCACACTGTTTAAATGGATGTTTTCCGCTGTTCCAGACATCCATTTGTTTCTATTTATTTATGTACAGAATGAGAACTGTTTAATCCATCACAGAGATCATCAAGGCTGCAATGTTTTTATCCCAAGTGACATTGTTGATGAAGCATAGCAGGCTTTTCATACCAATCTGTGCTTAAATAGCTAACCATGCAATGATAATATAAAATTGACACAAATCAATGCAGACTTGATGTTGACTGTGATGGATTTTAAGCTTCAAGAATCTGCTAATTGTTTTTTATGCCACATGGAGATGAATGGAAGCCAATGGCTGCCTGGAACTGTAGGAACAACACACCAGAAATACACCAATACAACTGTAAAAACATGCATTCAAACATGGTCAGCAAAGATATTAAGTATGCTTAAAAATAATCTGTGGTTGGGGACCTTAGTGCTGTCATTTCCATTGTATTAGTGTTATATTTGCGACCCAGAACTGCTCATCTGGTTCTTTAAGCTCACCGAGTTCTCAATATTAAGTGGGTCAGTGCTCATACTCACAGTTCACTGGGACGCAGCACAACAACTGAACTATCTGCATCAGTGTTACTTGTTTGGCAAACAGTCTCCACAAGATCAGATCTGATGTAATTGTGTTATGACTAAATAAAAGCTGCGCAATAAGAATAAGGGCTACACTGTAAATAGTTCATGCTGAGGGTTTTGTTGGCTTTGTGCAGGCATGTTTATCAGTTAGTACTCGCTATCCCCGGCTACCAGACTGGTGACGAGATCTGCTTAGGGATTGACGTAAATACCTTTAGTCTGTGTGTGTCCACCTAACCGTTGCTCATGCTCTGTGTGTGTTTATGCCTGTGACTGTTGAGAATTAGCACATCTGCCATTCAGTGGACTTGGCTCACAGCTGACCTGCCACATGACGGGTTGGAATAGACCGGGGTGTTTAATCCAAAGTAACGTGTGCCTTTTTACATTGAGGCTTTACCACAAAGTCCCTGACTCTGAGCTCTGACCTATTTTTATCCTGTTAGTGATCACTGAGATGTCATAGATAGTCTACACACTATGATATGTTTGTTTGCTTTCTCAGTGATGACACCCACTTCAAAACCAACCCAAAGATCCCAGGCATCGATCTCAACTCTGTCAGGATGCTATTTGAGACGCTCAGCAAACCGGCCTTCTCTGGACTACTGGAGCAGGTACTGGCCAAATATTAATTATGATGTTTTTAAAGTTGCACTCATACATATTTTTATAATAACGATGGGTCAAATGAATGAATGTGAAAGGTGTCACACATAGTTATGAACACAGAGAATTATCACCTGACTCCTCAGTTCTACCGATCATTTTAGTGTTCATTGTTTTGGTGTTCCAGCCCGCAACTTTACTGTACATCAACTTCACTTTACACCAACCTCGTTTCCTATATGCTACCTGCTCAGCACCAAACGGCAGACAGACAAAGTTAGCGGCTAACTGGTGAACGTAGTGGAGCCAGATGTTTCCCTCAGGAGTTGATGGAGACCAAAGCAGAGCTAGTGGGGAGCGAATATCTTACATTCATCAGGTGGACGCAAACACGACCCCAAATGAATGCTAATGTTGCGTCATGTCTGCTGTATGTGTAAATAGGTAATTGTTTGCTAACAAGTTCACCATAACAATGTCAGATGTCGTGTTTACTGCCCCCAAGTGGTCAAAAAAAATAATAAATGAGTGCAGGTTTAAAACAACTGACTTAAGAGAATCTCAGAAGAAATGCAGGAAAATTAAATCCTCTCATTGGAGGTCGTGGCCACTGTTCAGCAGAAGTTACATAGTCTCACTTTTTATATCTAAAACAACTCCCAAGTACAAAGTAATTTTGGGAGCCATTTGTATCCATGAATATCATAGAAAGTGTTTTTTATTTGATCCTCTGAGCCCAAAATAAACTTGAAATGACTCAAATTAGCTCCTTGTTTGTGTTTTTTGTCACCGTGATGAAGCAGTTAAAGGACATTGGGTTTGTTACACAGCATTGGCTATCTATCTAGTAGTTATAAAAAATACCCATCCATATGTGAATATTGGGTTTGTTTTGAAAGTACATCAAGTTCTGCCACAGATCCATGGCACAAACTACAGGACTGAGTCATAACCTCTAACATTAGCTCAGTAATGTTAGGTTTGGTGTCCATGCACGTCAAACCAACATGAATTATAATCTGCGTGGAGACCGAGGCTTCATTCCAAACCACTAAAAGCCTCTCTCAAGATTTAGTGACTGCCTAGTTGATCCAAGCTGTATTGGAATTGAAAAATATCCCATAAACTTCTCTGCTTTATTTATAAATACTTACAGCTTTCAAGTATATCATAGTACATTTCAAATACTTTTCTCTGTAAAACAATAAATGCTGTTTCTCTGATTAAAAGAGAACTATGTTCGAAATATACACAATCTGTTACACGTGTCCTCCCTCTTTCTGTTTAGGCCAGCAAAAGTTTTGAGAGTCTGTTGATCCCTCAGCTGCCGCGCTCCCCTCCTGACGTCGAGGCCATGAGGATCTACCTCATCTTGTCTGAGTACCCAGCTCTCCTGGACTCCAAGAACTACATCCGCCTCACTATCCCCCTTGCAATGGCCATCCTCCGGCTAGACGCCAACCCCAGCAAAGTATTGGGTATCATACTTGCATGCACACACTACAAGTTTCATTGTACCGATCACGTCATTCGGAATCGCCTTCGGCAGCTAATAACACAGACCATGATGTCATGTCATTCCTTGTGGCACCATGTGACATCACACCACATGAGCGTCCTCATCCACATCCACGTGACCTGCGCTTAGCTTGTTATCCTGATGAATATTTAAGATACACCACCAAACAAGATAATGGTTCCAGAAATGTGCATAACATCACCAAACAGTAAACAACCTGGCTGATGATGGATTTTTTTGAGGACAATATTGATATTTGGGATCAGAAGTTCTTCTTCACAGAGGTAAAGTTCAGTCGGTAGCTGGTCAAGTGCCTTCAGTGTGAAAAGAATCAAAAACAAAGGGAAAGTGCCACATAGAAGAACTCAGCTCTGGATCCGCTGTTGCCACTGTTGAACCTTGCATAAAATGTTAAAATAAATACTTTTCATGTTGGTCCCGGGCAAATCAGATAATGATATATTGGCAGGCAGGATGTATTTACAAATTTGGTTAACCCTTTTTGACATTCACTCCTTAAAGGCATTCATGGTGTTGCACTTGTTGATACACATGAAAAGTGACAGAAGCAATTGTGTGAAGAATGGAAAAAAAGAGAGCTAGAGAGAGAAGTTCCCACCTGGCCAACTGCTGCGTGAATGTTGGATTGTCAGTTTTGGAAAAAAAAAAACGTGGGACTCAGCTCCCCTAAAGGTGTGACGGGGAGGGGGTATGTGCACCCTGCTTGTTCACATTTATTACCACACACTAACTAACAGTGTTCATGCATGAATATGCTAGAACACAAACATATTAACACCTAGAAACACATTTGTTTACTCTGAGTGTTACTACTGACAGATCAACGAAGAAACCAACCGCAGTGTAACTTGCGGTTGTAGCAAAATCGTGTCATGTTTTCTGCGAGCGAGGTACTTGCTCTGTAAATTAATTGGAGCTTTTTTTCTGTCCCCGCAGATAACTGGTGGTGTTTTGTGGACGGCAGCGTGTTCACCAGAATGGTCGACATGTACAAGAGCATTGTTGTGTTTATGCTAACGGGAGGCAAGACGCTGCTCGTACCAATGTTCTATGAGAACTATTTTGTCGCCACACTAAAGCTGCTGGAGAAACTCCACAAGGTATCCACACAGGTCACGTACTGCTCCTGTAAACACGCCCTCAGTTCTGCATTGTTTCTCAGTACAGTCTGAGGAGGAAATGTGTTTTTCCTGGTCCTTATCTGTAGACTCCTGTGCACGTTGACATTTCCTGGAGTTGAGGCAGGTGTTTGTTCCGTGTTACCAGGTAAACTTAAAGGCCCGCCATGTGGAGTACAACCGCTTTTATATCCCTGACATCACCAGCCTGGTGGACATCCAGGAAGACTACCTCAAATGGTTTCTGAGTAAAGCCGAGATTGTGAGTACTCACCTTCTCTGACAATGTTTCACTTCCTTGTTACTTGACTACTGCTGCATCTACACACACACACACACACACACACACACACACACACACACACACACACACACACGCTCTTAACTCATGTCTTTCTCGGTATCTGCAGAGACAATGTGTGACAATTTTTCCATAACTGCTTGTGGTTGTGTAGCTGTTTGTCAGTTCTTGCTATCCAATAAATCTAAGTGACATTGGAGGGATTTGTTTTAAAAACTTATTACAGTTTCATTTCAAATCAGGTCAAATTACTTACTGTTTTCTCCCTCATTTTGTTTTCTAGAAAGTGGGATCATCCTCCCCTTCACAGGTACTTGATTTAAAGATTGAACTTGAACCTCTAAAATTACATATTTGATTATATTTGACCCTTTTTTTAAAATGTTATTAGTGTAGTAAATGCATTTCCTAATTTTCTTGCAGAGTGACTTTCCCTCAGTGAACCTATGTGCCTACCCGTTCATACTGAATGCTCAAGCCAAGACAACCATGCTGCAAACAGACGCTGAACTGCAAATGCAGGTACCGGCTGTTAATGTGGAAGTAGTTTTCTTGTGGTTTTGTACAGTTAGATCACTGATTTGGGTTTAAAGGGATGGTTTTATTTAATTTGTAAAAAAAAAAAAAGGTTGTCTTCTATCTCGTTTTTTTCCCACCTCAACCTGTGACCGCTACCAAGATGGCAGTAAGCGGTGCAAACCTACACAATGTCTTTATGTTGCTCACGCTGGAACCCCACCTTGCTAGGAACCCTTACTTGGTGCTTCACGTGCGCAGGAACCATTTAGTAAGTGACACACTACGTGAGCTCACCATGTACTCTGATGTGGACCTCAAGAAACCGCTCAAGGTGAGAGCTACGCCTAAGCTTTTGTAGGTCACTGTAGTTCTGTAATTTTGATAAAAGCAAAATCTTTCCCTCTGTACTTTTTGTGATCTCCTCATCTGCTTCCTCCAGGTGATCTTCGATGGAGAGGAGGCCGTAGATGCAGGTGGAGTAACTAAAGAGTTCTTCCTGCTACTGTTAAAGGAGCTGATGGATCCTGTATATGGGATGTTCACTCATTACAAAGAGTCCAACCTGCTGTGGTTCTCAGACAAAGTAAGTCACTCTGCAGAACCACACTGTGTTCTGGAAACATATTAGCTTTGCGAAGCCTTTTCACAACAAGTAGATTATATCCAATCTATAATTTCATCCAGCTTCATAAAGTTTAGCACCTCATCGATTCCTACCTTCAAATTTAGGGGGCGACAAAAAAATATCAATATCCTCTCACTACCTTTTTCTGGAGCTTTGAAACATTCATCTCACAGTCTTAGATCACTAGTTACTTAAGTCCAATGATAGTGATCCAGCAATGAAACAAAATCATCATGACCCCTTTTGCAAGGTCGAACTGTTTTTTTTTTCATAACCTCTTATTTATTATATTAACTTGTTAAAAAAACAAATTATTTTTACTCCGACATTATGGAAAAGTGAAATGTCTGAAACATACACACATGGACATACACATTTAAAATGTGTATTTATGTGTACTTATACTGAGACTCAAAAAGCTCTAACTTGAGCATGTTATATGGAATAAATTACCCATTTGTTTTCAGGGACATGCTCACAACACCTAGTCCAGCTCCACCAGCTCCACTCTTTTGTTCAAGAACAGAAAGCTGAAAAATAGTATCAGAGGTTGTATCAGAATTATCATCAACAGCATGTAAATACTATTTATTTATTTATTTTTAATCTTTGAATCATAAATGTGAAGTCGTCAGTTATGTTCAGCCAGGCTACGCTTGTTTTCGTAAATGTTAGACAGGCACAACTGAGAAGTTAGTAAGAGAGGCAATAGTAAAAGAATTTCCTCGTGTGCGTTTCCAGTGTTTTGTCGAGCAGAACTGGTTTCACCTGATCGGGATCATCTGCGGTCTGGCCATCTACAACTCCACAGTGGTGGACCTCCACTTCCCTCTGGTTCTCTACAAGAAGCTGCTTGACGTCTCACCGACGCTGGAGGACTTCAAGGAGCTCTCACCCACCGAGGCCAGGTAACACGTCCTCTGAGCTTTAAAGGAGAGGGAATGCAGTGCAGGACATCTTGACGGCAACGTAGAGTATGTTTTTTTCCCCCCTATGGAAGATTCACACAGATGGTTGGTTTGTCTTTTGTTAGGCATTGCACCTGCTGCAAACATTTTATCTTGACTGTGTCCACATTTTGTAGCAGGTCCAAAATGAGGAACTTGTTATGGGATTAGTTGTGCTCATTTTAAAGATAAAGCAAAATTCTTGCCACCTGTTGCTCCACAAGTGTAACTGAATAGTGTGAAATTGCAAAGCAACAGACACAAGTCCTGTTGTGCTCAAATGCACACATAAAAAATTGCTGTGTCATCAGGGTGCAACAGTGTGTCAGCCGCTTACATCGCCAGTGTTTTGTTTTGTTCTTTTAAGCAGCAGTGAATTCGACTACCGCTGGGAAATGCCTTAGTGTGGCGTATTGTGTCCAGTTGACTTTTGATTTTGAGAGTAGTCCTCTGAAAGCTACAAGTGGGGCTGTGCAGCCTGTGGTGTTTACAAGGAAGAGATGAGACATTTAAATGATAAGATTATATTTGTATTGTCTTATACTGCAAAATGACCTCAGCCCAGTAGTTGGGGTCCAATTGCTTTTTGATCCTCTTTCACTAATTATTTCCTTTGCCAGCCCACTTGTGCTCTTTCCATGTTTCCTGTGTTTTGATGGTAAATATCCAGCATGTTCTTTGCAGGAAAACTAGCACGATACTCCCTCTGAGTCATCTCCTATGGTATTATTAGCTAATGTGTTACCACTTCACTCTTAATCTAACAGACAATTTCGGGTGTTCCCCATCTGTTTGATCCATGCAGCAATAGGACAGGCACAGATGATCCCTGGTTTTCATTTTAAAAGTCAAACAGGGACAGATTTAATCCTGGGAAGGCAGGTGAATGCAATAAACTGATATGGTAGAAAAAAATCTGCGGTATGATCCTACAGAGCCGCAGATTTTTCTGAAATGAAGAAGGTATTATTACAGCTATCAACAAAGTCCTCAGCTGTGCATGATGATGATTTTTCATATGAAATGTACTAATTAGTTTCTGATCTCATGGCGTGCTACATGTGGAAATGTTTAATGATGGTGATTCTGGCCTTTCATTTGTTTTTAACCCCACTCTAACAAGATTATGAGCTTGTGGTTTTCCCCACTATCATGATCGTGTGTTGATAGCGTTGCTCCTTCCAGACATCCATTCCTTCGGTTTATTCTTCTGCAGGAGTCTACAGCAACTTCTAGACTATGAAGGAGGTGATGTGGAGGAGACGTTTCTGCTCAACTTTGCTGTAAGTGTAACTTTTCACCCGTTACCCTCATTTATGCCAACTTTAAAGGATAAGGTTAGATTTTTCTTATTATCAACAAATCCCATGAAAAGACCAAAGATAACAATGTGATAATTCATCTCGATACTTTCCGACTTCCCTACCCTGTCCGTGGCACCCAGCTCCAAGCCCTTTGGTTTCTACTGAAGACGTAAATCTTAAAAAAAGGACACAAATGTAGGGTTTCATTTTTGAAAGAGGCTAAATAATTTCCTTTAACAGCTGGGCACTATAGCTTTTAGCAAACATTACTCACACTGGAGTAAAAAGGTGTATTTGTTGGGGACTATTTTCAGTTGCGGATTAATACACATACTGTACAAAGCACTTGTGTGTATTTACAGGAGCAGGATAATGTTTGTGGTAGCAGTGGGCGATACCAGGAAGTTTGGTTCTGATCTGGTACCGTGAAATATAGAATAGAAGACCAGAACACCAATATTAATACGATACTTGTAATTATTAAAAACAGCTAATGTACTATTATGTCTTATGAGTTTAATGCATCACTGATAGGCTTCTGAATATATTTCTATTGTCACTGAGTGATTTGCCAAACATTAGGCATTTCTTTTACAATTCTCTGTTAACTACTTAATCACATGCATGTTAAAAACACACAGTTATTAATAGTTAATAACAAAAATATTTATTGTGTGAATTCTATGAACCAACAAGGTGATCGCTGCGCGTATGCACACAAAAGCAAAAGTACTAAGAAGAGTGTTCATGTGCTCAGAATGTGATCTAACGTCAGATGGATCCATTTTTTTTTCTCTGGTTTTGATCCTATAAACGCTACTATCAGTACTCAAAACAACACGTAGGTATCGATCCGGCCAACCCTTCTATGTGGGATCTGCAGTTTTCATGTTCGTCGTAATGATGAGTGCAGCGTTGTGGCTCAAGGGTGTGTTTTTAATAGTTTCTTTACAACAATGGAGGTCTATGACACAGAAATATGATACATCAGTCTTTGGCAACACAGACAATTCTTGTTAGTAGAATCATTGTTGGTTTTGGTCTTTTCATGGGATTTGTTGACAATAAGAAATCTTATCCTTCAACTGAAAACTGTTGAATTATGAGCAAACTACCACACACACACCCTACAATGTTCACAAACTTCACTCCTGAAATGTAAAAACCTACAAAACTCAAAACTAAGACTATTCGTTGTGCTCAGATCACGAGGGAGAACTACGGGATGACAGAAGTCAAGGAGCTCATTCCTGGAGGAGAGAGCGTCAGTGTGGACAAAAACAACAGGTGAGGCAGCTGCACAGATCAAATATGCACTGCACTTAGCTTTAGGCAACAACTTCAGCAGAGCGAGTTTCATCACCTTTTCGTTCACTTGATGTTCCATTTGAGATGACCTTGTTTTATGAATATTTTTAATGCTCAACACTCTGTTCTTTCTGAAAGATCAACAGATGACTCTGAGGTTTTTTTTTATATTTTTTTTTTTCCCGGCACTGAGATTATCATGTGCTCACACAGCTGGCAGCCCGTGTCCCATTGTTCCAACTGAAGGTCATGTTCTGTGCTGAAAACATAGAAAACAAAGATTTTGGTATTTTAAGCATCGTTCGATGTGTTTTTCTCCACCAACACCACCCTGTTTCTTAAGCTCGTACTTGTGCCAGCGGCATTGATTACAGTGTTATGTGGAGGAGTCCGCAGAGAGTCGTGGGGTGGGCGGTATCAACATGTCTGGCTGCTGGCGCTGAACAGATGGCGAGAGCAGCAGCGACCCAAGTTGTTCCTGCAAAATCCCCTCAACACTCAGATATAAAACTGTAATAACAGAAATAATAATGAAAATTGTTTGTGCTGTGGTTTAAAACATCCACACAACACACACTGAAGGAGACATGTGGATTTAGACTGAAATGAAGTTTGTCAGACAGATGATTTCCTGTCTTTGTGTTTGACTTAGTGTTTGTGAACTCTGTGGGTCTGTTTCACAAGGTGTGATATGTGTCTGTATTATATTTGTGAGCTCACTGAGGTGTTCAGGGGCAGCACTGTATGTGTTACATGAAGCTATAGAGCAGGATTTCTCTTCCCTGCAGCCCAACTTACTTCTTTAAACTCATTAAAAAAAAACATACTTTTGGAGCATCTCGCTTCCTTATTTTCAGGCTTTTCCTCTTTTAACAGGATGTTGTGGCGTGAGCTTTGTAAAAGAGCTAAGTCATCATTTTTGTGTGCAAACAAAAGGCTGTCGCTTGAGGACAGTTTTATTTTGTGTGAGCGGTGAAAGAGTAGGATTGTTCAGAAATGTTTGGAATTTCAAATTAATCAACACCTCCTGGTTCATGCTGGAGTCGGTACTATGGAGTGTGTTTTCCAGAAAGTGGTAGTTAAGTTAGGTGAATGAGTTAACTCTTGATCCCCTGTGGGTAAATGCCCTTCAGTACTTTGCACCATATAAATGAATACGAAGGCTTTTACATGGAATGTCTCATTCTATTGGATGAATTTAAACTTTTAACTCCTCACCTTTTTAAGATGTGTCTGTGATTGTTTGTAATGTTTCTAATGGTGTTTGCATGTATGTGCACTTATTTTTTATGCTGTCCACAGGTCTCTCTTGCAAAAGCGATTCCTGATCTCAATGAGATTACCTGATTCTATTAAGGATATAATAAAACTTATTTTATACTAAAATACAGAGATATTTTTCCACATTTTCTTGAAAATTTGTCAAAATGTGTGCACACGCCTCGAGTTTTTGCAGAATCACCAAATAAATAATTATAACAATTATTTTTAGTCTATAAAATTCAACTTAATATAAAAAGCACTGTACAAAAATAGGTTCCGTCTTCAGAGTTAATATATCAGTGATAAATATTTGTTCAAAATTTCATATCGCATGCTGCTCCATCCATTATCTATACCGCTAATCCTCAGAGGGTCGCGGGGGGGCTGGAGTCTATCCCAGCTGACATTTTTTTCCACACATTATTTTCCACACACATATGTACAGTATATTGTTTGTGTCCACCTGTTCTAACACCTCACTGATGCTAAATGATGATTATATTTAGTGAAGCATTCAAACTGAAAATGCCTTGCTTTTTATGGCTGCAACATTATATCTAATGGAAATATTTTGGATGTTCTATTCATCATTTTATGTTCATTTTTCTGTAGTTTGGCTTCACTAACATTTAAAATAAACCTCAATGGGCCTAAACAATGTTTAGCTGCACCATTAGATGCCATTGGATGCATCGATGGACTCACAGGTGGATAAGAGATTATTGATTTAATCTACCTGAGCAACTTCTGAAGTTAGACCTCACGGAGATGTAAACAAACTGTAATCAGGCTGGATGAAGAGGCTGTTGATGAACTCCTGGGAGCCTGAAAACAAAAATGTAATGGCTTTAAACCACAGCTGAAGTTAGTCGTACCACACACACACACACACACACACACACACACACACACAGAGAAATACAGACACAATGGAGGAGGAAGCAGGTGTTTACAGTCACAACTTGAAGTCTGAATAAATTCTTTCCTTATAAACTGATTTGTGAGGATGCAGCTGCGGTGCAGAACAAATTAATGATCTAAATGTTTACTCAGTCTGTGTGTGTGTGTGTGTGTTTCAGGAAGGAGTTTGTGGAGGCCTACCTGCGCTACGTGTTCTCAGACTCGGTGAGTGAGCAGTACTCGGCCTTCTCCTCCGGCTTCCTGAAGGTGTGCGGGGGCGAGATCCTGTCGCTGTTCCAGCCCTCTGAGCTGATGGCCATGGTGGTCGGCAACAACAACTACAACTGGGAAGAGATGGAGAAGGTCAGTATGTGGTTTAAAAAGCTGTACGTGTAGCGTTTGTAGCAGCAGTGTGTTCAACAGTTCTGACTTGCTGCAAACTGTTTGCTCTGGACACATTTACTGTCCTGCAGCAGAAAGTACAAACCGTTTCCTGTGCGTGGTCAGATCCGTCTCTCTTCGCTGTGTTTTTTTTTCTCTTTTCAATTTTGTGAACACCTCAAATCCCCAGTGACGCAAGTGTTTGCAAATTGATAGTTGGATGTGATGATGAGCACGGCAGAGCTAGAAATCTGACTTTGACATCATCAACATCTGGCAAGTTAGATGAATATCTGTAAAAACCTTCATGGCTAAAATTATGAAGAGAATAATCAAGAATCACAAAACACATAAGAACAGAAGGATAATGCAAGATCGATAAAATTACAGCAATAAATTGACCACAACAAGGATACAAAGTAGGTGAACATTTTTAACAATATATATTTTAAAATGCATAAATAAAATCTTTAAATAGATATCACTAATCACGATATATCCCTTTTTTAATTTTTTATTTATTCGTTTATATAATCAGGGACACTGCTCATTGATCAACAGAGAAAACTGTAAATGAGCCAGAATTAGACTAAAAGGTTCATTTTCATCTGTTGTCCCTGACCAGATGTTAAAAAGGCACCCTGAAAAGACACGTCCAACCGAATAAATAGTTTAAAAACACAGATTACGTGGATGATACCGACTGATACCGTTGGCTTATTTTGAAGCTTGGGTTCTGAACAAAGATGGGATGTCTTGGCACTTGGTTTTACATATTTTACTGGTGATGTCAGCTCTTGGGTCCAGAAGTCCCTGTTGTGCAGATTACAGCATCACGTCAGTGGGAAAACCTAAAAAGGATTGTTATGTGAGAGACAGAAATCAAAGCAAAAATGAGAAAATTGTCTGAAATTTGTTTACATTTTTTAAACAGTAGGTGGAGAAAAATACAAAGATGCATGCACATCTCTGAGGACTTTGTTTTACTGATTAATGTTGTTTAAATATTACTGCCAGAGAGGAAAAGCTTTTCATCACCACATCTCTCCTCTTTGCAGAATGCCGTTTACAAAGGAGAGTATACATCCACTCATCCAACAGTCAGATTGTTCTGGGAGGTTTTCCACGAGTTCCCTCTGGAGAAGAAGAAGCAGTTCTTATGTAAGCATTTAATTGCCTCATTGCTCGATCTGCACGACAGTTTAATTCTCACCCTCAAACATCTTATAAATACTGTAACAATGTGCAGGTCCCGCATGAGAACATACCGTGTGCACCCACTGTGCCTTAACTGAAGCCTTAACATTTTGACAATAATCTCAAGAGCTTTGTGGTAAATGCATCACTGCCGCTGCGGATTCACACCAGTGTGGCTGACTGGGTGAGAAACATGTAAAAGCATAATTCACACAACAAGATGCAGTGAATTCGTCAGGTCTGACAGTAGAAAGAGTACAGGACAGCTGAGAGAGAAAAGGGCCGATGAGTCAGGAACCTTTCTGAGATTTTCAGCCACTAGCCTCAGAGAAGGAAGAGCAAAAGGAACAAAATTGTTTACGTGAGGTCTGTTTTTTTAGGCCACAGTATACAAGGTTGTGAAAAGGCTTGTAGATGCTGAATTAAATTATTGGCCTGAGAGCCATACATACACCTACACCCTTGTTTCATCAGGGCTTAATTGTGATGAACATAAGTGTGGGCTTAATATCTTGATGCTGATCAGATCTCATCGCCATCCAGTGAATAAGAAAAATCTCCCCATTTTCAACTTTGCATTTTTAGATAATTTAATGGTTTTTTTAATGGTTGTATTAGCTTAAGACATGATAGGATTTTTCTCAACCCACGAAGGAGCTTTTAATCCTTTAGATTATTTGAAATTTTATAAATCACCACATATGGAAATACGTGGTTTTCTCAACAACAATTCAGGTTGTATCTAAACGTCTTGAACTTAAATTACTATTCATTATTGTACTTCAGTAAATGTTCCTTTTTAGCCTAAAAAAGCTCTTTAAGAGGAAATTAAGGGTATTTGAGAAAAGACATCAGATCCATTCATGGACACATCTTACATTTCACACTGTGCTTGCTCGACTTGTTTTCATAATTTGGACTTTTCTTCTCCACCCCATTCAGCACATCTAAAGCTCACTAATTAACATGTTGTATCTCGTTTGTTTAATCCGTTCAAAAACTGCCAGACTGTTGTTTGGCCGGGAGCAGTGACTTCCAGGAGTTTCCGCTGGGTGCCTGGCGACCTCACAGAGACTACAAGGCTCCAGGAAGTTACACTTGTGCAGATTAAAACAGCAAAATATAAAGGTGTAAATTAGTAAGCTTTAGAGGTGCTGGTGGGTAGATTTTGTTACCTTGGGACAGAGCCAGGCTAGCTGTTTCTCCCCGTTTCCAGTGTTTATGCTAAGCTAGCTCATAGAGAGGTGCATCGGATCACACTGTAAACTCTGACTGTGAAAGAGCCAATAAATCCTGCACGCTGCTGGTCACTTGTACTTACTTTCATTAACAATGTTTTGGTCCTCAGACCTTCATTGGATGAACACCTGTCAGTGCTCTCCGTTAGAGAGGTCTATTGTCCAACTGTAAAATGTGCTGATCAGTGTGTATCTTGGTCGCAAGTCACTAATAACCAAATTTAAGGGATCAAAATATTTGTTTATTTTATGTGTTTATATAAAAAGAATAATATCGGCTAATAATGTTATCAGATTTTTTAAAACTCAAATATTCATATCGATCAGTTGAGCTTTAGTTTAAAAGTGGTCGCCCACTGATCACAGGGTTGGAGGTTCGATCCCCAGCTCCTCCTGTAGACACATGTCGAAGTGTCCTTGGGCGAGACACTGAACCCCAAATCCTGGCGGTCAGACCAGCACCTTGCATGTTAGCTCACTGCCATCGATGTGTGTGTGTGTGAATGAGAGGCACTTTGCATAAAAGCGCCATATATATGCAGCCATTTACAAGCGCAGGAACATTTTCACACCGCTCCACTAGTTGATTCTAACTCCTCCGTCCTCTCTGTCTCCTGCCTGCAGTGTTCCTGACTGGCAGCGACCGCATCCCCATCCACGGCATGGAGAGCCTGCGTATCATCATCCAGTCCACCACAGCGGAGGAGCACTACCTGCCGGTGGCCCACACCTGCTACAACCTGCTCGACATGCCCCGCTACCAGACCAAAGAGATCCTGCGCCGTCGTCTCACTCAGGCTGTGGAGCAGTACGAGGGCTTCAGCCTGGTCTGAGGAGGGGGAGATCTGCAGCAGTTTTAATGCACTTTAACAGCAATACACCACCATGTCAGTGTGAAAAGGGTGTAATGGGAGACTTCAGGACACAGGAACGTCACTCTCTTTTTATGCTCTTACAAGATTGTTAAGCATCTTGAATCTGAAAGGTCTATGTAAATGCAAAGTACTATTGTTTTTATTGCTTTGTTTCTCAACCTTTTAGGACCATTTGGGAGATATTTTGATGTGTGCGGATATTTATTTGACATGCATTACAGCCCTGACATATAAATGACATGCTGAAATTCACATGACAACCTGGGATCATAAACATTTTGGGACCTAAAATAAAAAGTCCAGAGAAGGTTGAGAAACTCTGGCTTTGGGTGTTTCCGTAGTTTTATTTCTGTCTTCTTCTTTTTTGCACAGTTGTGTATTTTATATTCAACTCCTTAAATTCTATTTTTCACCTTTAAAGAATTCTGTTATTACCTTGAGACAATATATCTGCTTTTTGTTACTTTTAATTTATTAAATAGAGTGGTTATTTTTTGACAAAATTAAATTGTGTATATACTTATGTATGTAAATAGCACTTTGAATATAATCTCGTCCAGCTGACCCTTTTAAATCTGGACACCAGCATGTCCTCTCAGCCTGAAACTAAAGAAGGACAATAGAAGAGTATAGGACAGGCTTAAGGGTGCAGGATGAGACATGGTAAATATTATTTGCAATCCCTTGTTCCTTTTTAGCTGTGGATCAGAGCAGCTGACTTTTGTCTTGAACCTGCATTCAACAGTGTTGCCTTCTACAGCAAAACCTACATGAAAAGCTGAAGTTGATTTTTAGTGGTTGCTGTCTGTGTGCATGTTGTTGAGTGAAAGCAAAAACTCTGATTGTCATTGGAAAAAGTATGACATTTTGGCAAATACGCTTATTAGCTTTCTAGTGGAGAGTTTAACGAGACAATGGATACCATTACCAAGTTTGTTCAATATAAGTTCAATATAAAGGTGGTAACTAGTTATCTTAGCACAAAGGCTGGAAAGGGGATGAGACAGCTAGTCTGGCTCTGTCCAACGTAACAAAACCAGCACCACTAAAGCTCAGTAATTAACATGTTATGTCTCGATTGTTTAATCCATACAAAAAACAGTGTAAAAACGATAAATGTGCCCGACTATTTCTTGGCTGGGACCGGTGTTACACCGGATTCTGTGACCTAGTTAGGAAAGGAATTTCAGCTAGGCTTATATTGCCACCTCAAACGTTAATTATACTTCATAATATGCATTGCATTATGCATTATTTTGATAGCTGTTACCTAACATGGTGCCACCATAGTATTCAGGTGGGGTCAAAATGTTTGATAGATTTTCAGGTCACAGAATACAGTCTAACTCGCTGGAGTCTCCGCTGGTTGCCTAGTAACTGCTCAGAGCCACGAACTAGTCCGTAACTTACCTCCGCATAAAACGCCAAATTTTATTTTTTACACGTCTGTTTCTGTACGGTTAAACAAATTAGATATAACGTGTTGATTTATGAGCTTTAGAGGTGCTAGTTGGCAGATTTTGTAACCGCTGGACCGAGCCAGACTAGCTGTTTCCAGTCTTTTTGCTAGGGTAAGCTAACCGGCTGCTAGCTGTAGCTTTATATTTAACAAGCTAAGCTAACGTTCACTCTCAACCAGAAAGCGAATAAAGTAAGTCCCAAAATGGTTTTAAAACTAAATATATAATCATTAAAATGAGTAATTGTAATTAGTTTTTTTCCAGATAATTAAATTGTGACATTTGTGGCAGGATAAAACAATAAATGCATATTTAACAGTGTGGGCAGATGACCTATTAAATACTCTAAATAGTAATCACTTGTTCCAAAACTTGCCCTGATACTGTATTTATTCCTACAGCCAAACCTCTTAATCCAAAATGATGTTTAATTAGGTCGTGCATTGGCGTGTGTGAAATGGTCTTGCATATATATATTTTTTATATTTCATACGTGACAGTGGTGTAAAAGTGACTAAAGGCAGTAAATGACTTGATGTGTCCTGACTAACAGGTCACAATGACATATCCATTTAGCAATAACAACCTGAAACAGCCCAGTAATGTAGTGATCACTCTGGGTTGTTCTTCTAAAGGTCTTAAACACTGGACTCTTCTGAGATGTTTCTTGGGACAGTTCGTCCTCTTGCTTAGCTCTATACTGCATGTACACACATGTTCTACATGTTCAGTCGATATTTGTCTAATTAAAGCTGATTTCTCCTGCAGAGTTTAGTCCTATGCAAAGGTTTGCGCAGCCCTTGACTTTTTTGCACCTTTTAATGTGCTATACAGAAAATGTGATTTTTTTTCATAATTTGTCTGAAATCTACGCAAAGCTCTCTGTTCCAGCCAACTTTTTAAATAAAACAATAGTGTACAAGCACATTTCCTGCATGTTTCATGATTGCATTAGTGGTGAAAAGTTGTCAATAGCTGAGACTGAAAGTTCATTTTTGACCTTTCTTTAAGTTAACATGGACGAGAAGTCCTTAAAGTGCTCTACGTCTACATTTTAAAGACAACTGGGCAACTTTATCTGCAGAGCAAGATGTGATGTGATATGATCAAAAGCTGCAGAACAGATACTGAGTGGACCTTATTTATTCATTCTGACATCTAAACACTTACTATAAATTAATTTAAGTGTATATAACATTGCATAAAATACATACTGTACGTTGAACCAGGCTCTGGGTGGGCGGTCATCTGCCTTGACCGGTTGGGTTGAGAGAGAGGAGAGAGAGCAGCAGGAAAGAGAACATACAGTAGTACAGCACACTTCAGTTCTGCATACAGTAACAGTAGTGGTAATGGTATTAATGTTAATGTTAATACAAATAATACTAATAGCAATATAATAATAGTAATACTAATAATAAGACCAATAACAACAATAGCAGCAACGGCTGCCGAGCAGGAACTCGCGGGCAGCAGGTGGCCCGCAGCCACAGATCCAGACTCCGCAGCTCTGCAACCACAGATCCAGACTCTGCAGCTCTGCAACCACAGATCCAGACTCCGCAGCTCTGTAACCACAGATCCAGACTCCACAGCTCCGGAGGCAGAAACACTCGGAGAAAGCAACAGAAAGAGAGAGAGAGAGGAGAGAAAGCAACAGGAGAGAGAAAGAGGAGAGAGAGAGAGAAGTTGTTGAGTTATTAACAAGCATTAATGGGATAAAAGTGCGTACAGATGGAGAGGGAGAGGAGCTCAGTGCATCATGGGAAGTCTCCTGGCAGTCTAGGCCTATAGCAGCATAACTAAGGGGTGGCTCAGGGCTCACCTGAGTCAGCCCTACTATAAGCTTTATCGAAGAGTAAACTCTTAAGCCTACTCTTAAATGTGAGGAGGGTTATCATTTTTTTCTTGGGAGCTGATCCCTCAAATGCAAAACAGTCCAAATGACGCATGTATGCAGGTGCATGTGTATCCGCACACACATCACTGAGACAACATGTTCCAGGACATTTTTAAATTACTTGTAATTAAGAAAATGTGCTCAAGTTTTTTGCATGACTACATTGTTGGATCTTGTCCATTTGTGCAGACTGCAGAACAATTGCGTAACATTGTCATTGCTTCATGTGTTCCTGCAAGAACGTTGGTTTAATTTAGCTGCAGTATGAACTCTTTTTGCACCATCGCTGCACCATCAACAGCAATGACAAACATGCCAGCATATCTTGACGATGATCTGATTTTCAGTTGGGTTCTGAAATTATTCAAAAAGCAAATCGCTTTTCGAGGCTCATGTTCTCATCTGGTGCCCGACACACACGTAAGAAACATTTCTGCAGAATTTAACAACCAGCCCAAAAAGTCCAAGAGTTGTGTACAATGTTTTCTCAGTGTATGCAAGTAAAAGTTTAGTGGCTCAAATTTATTTACTTTGTTTTAACTTTTTATAGATTGTTTCCCTGATTTTCCCTTAAAACAACTTCACATCATGGTTTTGTTAGTTGTGCTGCTTCTAAACCTCCATGTATAAACAGTATAGAGACAATTAGTTGATTAATTGAGCCACAGAAAATTAATCTGCAATATTCTTGTATAATTGAGTGATAGTTTAAATCATTTTTCAAGCAAAATTTCAGCGTCTACATTGTGAGGATTTCCTGCTTTTCTCTGTTGTCAACTGAATATATTTGGGATTTGGACAAAACAAAGCAATTTTTCACTATTTTCTGACCAAACTATAGGTTGGTTAATCAAAAAAAACAATTGGCAAATTAATCAATAATGACAATAATAGTTATTTAGCCTACTGATGATGCAGATGAAGTTTCCATATCAACTCAGTCACACAAAGGAATTCCACAAAGCCCCAAAACTTCAGTAAAAATATGATTTCATTCATGTTATATACAAAATACAAATACAATTTATGTACTAAAATGTACACACTCAAAATTCATTAAGCCTTGCCAGTGTTTACATTCAGTAAAAACGAAATTCACACTGATAATCATCCATTTTGGAGAAAGAAAGGAAAAATGTACTCGCTCACAGAAATGTAAACATACACAGTGATCCATATTTACAAAGGAACAAAAACGAGCTCTGGAGAGGACGAGGAGGAGACAGCCTGCTAGGAAAACAGCTGCTTTTAGCGCCCACCATTTCTGTCCTCCAGAGTCTTGTCAATGTTTGATCAGTGTGAGCAAAAACATACCAGTGATTCCAAGAAATAGCTTATTTGACACAAAGTAAGTGGGGAAAGAAGTACGTCAATGCATAAAATATACAGTCAGGTGTTGGAGAAAGTACCAGTGATCACAAAAATCATAATCACAAAAAGCTGTTCTACTGAATATGATGAGATATTTTGGTTCGCAGTTTGTACTGAGTCACTGTCTTTGGGTTGTTTTAAAATTAGAAACCACTTCTTTTAGTGAGCAGATACTCGATTTAACTTCTAGAGAAGCAACATAAGATCATTTCAGACATTATATGATGGTCAGAACTGAAATAGAGAAAGCTATTCGTTTAGTGAATACTGTTAAGCTGATTGAAGTTATACAAACAGTAACGTCTCCCTTACAAAAATACACAGAACTCTTGATCGCAAAATCCTTCTTCAAAAATAGCAATAATTTCATATCTATTATTTTACTTACAAGTTTGTTTTTTTAAGACTTCTACAGTGAAAGTGAGAAAAATAATTTTTCTGTTCCGATAAAAACATTCAAAAGGATAGAAATAAATTAGATAAAATGAAAGTGTGATTCGGGGTTATTTGTGCGCATCTTTGCTTAGTGTCGAGAAGAAAAGAAAAAAACGTCCTCTTGTGAAGGGGTTTGGTTGGAAATGAACTCTTCAGGTGAAGCAGGTGACTGTGTCGCTTTGAATCAGTCGTGGTTCAAGGGCTCTCTGCGGACTCCAGAGGAAAACCCAGCTGTGCTCGACAGAACGGATTAACAGGCTGGTTCTTCCCGAGCCAGAAACACGAGCGGCACAGATGGAAATGAGAAGGGAAATCAGATCATTTCTCCGACAGGGTGAGATGTGTTGCTGTATCTCCAGAGACTTAAGCATCAGTCCTTTTAGAGTCTTTTATTTTTTTTCTCTCAGATAAACTTAGTTGAGTCTCTTTTGCTGATGAGGACTTCCAGCAGCCGCAGTTTGGCTTTAACGTGCTTGTATTCGTTGTATTCCACTGCCAGCGGGGAGCGGTCCTCCTTCTGCACATTTCTATGGAAATAAGACAACAAACATGAAGGTTCAGCAGTGGAAAACCCATTATGTGAACGTCTGTTCACTATGTTCTCTCTCGTATGTAATCGTTTCTTTTACCTTCCATTTTGTCTAAAGAACTGGTCCTCAAACTCTTTCAGGTCCTTGCGGAGTCTCTTCTTCTCCTCCCGGGCCTCTTGGAGTTGCTCCACAAGTTCCTGCCTGTAAGAGAAACAGTAGAAATATTTAAATATCTCACACGGGAATATTTACATGTGTTGTGTGGTGGGAGAAGTACTCGGATCCTGTATTTAAGTACAAGTACCAGTACAACAGTGTGAAGATAAGTAAAAATCCTGCATTCACTTAAAGGGACAAGTATTTTCAGCTAAATATACTTAAAGTATCAAAAGTAAAAGTACTCGCTGTGACAGAGATATTATGTAAGACAATATTAGATTGTTAATACTGATGCATCATTGTGTACGTTTTACTCTTATAGATGCTGGAGCTACTTTATATAAAGTTACACGTATTGTAGTCCAGTAGTTCCCAACATAGAGGTCGGGCCCCCTCCAAAGGGTCACAAGATAAATCTGAGGGGTCGTGAGAAGATTAATGTGGTAGGAAAGAATTAAAAACAATGTTCTGCTACAAAATTCTGTAGTAATTTTAGGGACTTTTCTCCAATCTTTGCTTTTTTTTTGTTAAATATTTGTTCATTTGACCTCTCTGGGCATTGACAGTTATTTAAACTATCTGAGATGTTTAAAGGGGAAATAACTATTTGGTGGAAATATAACAATGGGCCCAAACTAGGCACTGATTTCTTTTATGGGGTCCCAAGCCAAAAAGGTCAGGAACCACTGGTTTGATCTTTAACAATGTGTCGTCTTTTACAAGATTATCATTTGTTTTTTTACTGTAAAAATCTCCAACCAGTAACTCCCGCTGTCAAATAAATGTAGTAGAATAAAAAGTACAATATTTGCCTCTGAAATGTAGAGAGGAAGAAGTATAAAGTGGCATAAAACCTCAAAATTGTACTTAAATACAGTTAAATACTTGGTTGTGTTCTCTCTTTGTTTTCACTAACTTACGTGGTGGCGGAGTGCAGGTTGGACAGCCTCATGTCGGTCGTGTTCTTTGAGGGTGAGAGGTCGTCCACGGGTGAAATGAAACCGTCCGCTTCCTCGTCCATGTGGTCCAGGAAGCCGAGCATGCTGAGGTCGGGTTGGACGGTCACAGTGAACTGGGTCTTTGAGTCTCCGTCGTCCTCTGAGCCGTCCTCTTCCTCCTGCAGAAACAAATAGAGGTCAAACGGTGGCCGAGGGGTAAAAGAATCATTAAAACCGCGGCTCTCGGGCCGGCTTCTGGTCTCAAACACTGCAGTGTGTGAGGATCGTGCAGTGTTAGTCATCGATGGTTATAAATCATCACGGTACAGCAGCAAAATGCACTTCCATGGTTCCCGTTTGTGATTCATGTTGACACTCGTTAGTATGTATAAGGGAGTTAATGAAGGCAGTCGACTAGAAGACACACAGTCCACTGAGAACCAACTACAAACGTTCTACTTTAAAGAGCAGCAAAATGATTTCGTTTTATTACAGTGCGTCTTTAAAAACACACCTAAAGGATCATTCAGGTTTATAACAAGTTAATTACCGAGATCAGTGAACATGACGACATTCACAGTCAGATGATCAGACAGGTTTCTAACAAGCTCAAACATTTATCTGGAATATCTCAACTAGCCGTTCCCAAACTTTTTCCCCTGATGCATCTCTTCATATTCACCATCCGTCATGTTCCACATCTGATCATTTTAAACATATTTAATAGTATTAGCAATATTAAAGTGGATATTGTTACAATGTTTTTGTCATACAATTCAATTGTTAATATGTAGGTTTGGTGAAGTTTGCATTTGTACTACAGAAGCTGGACATTTTTCACACACTCTCACAACACGGTGTTCAGGTGTTACAGCTGACTCAGGTTGCTCCTGTGCAGGTGGCATATACTGACGATCACCACTTTGTAATCCTATTTGGATGTTAATTTTCCTCAGTGAATATATTTTTTAATTAAATCATAATTTCTATTTTTTTCAGTACCCCTGGTTGGGGATCAGTGATCTAAATTACTTTATTTGGTTAATAATATTTGGTTAATTTACCCTCATTGAACAGGAAAACGGTAAACAGTGTTTTCACTTCCAATTAAGTTTGACTAACCTGGAGGTTCATTTAAATTCTGTTTGATTGTCTGACTGCTCATGTATCTGACTTCTTTTTAATCAATGCGTTTTGCTAGATCTCAGAAATTAAGTACAATTATATTATTACTGTTAGAAATAAAGGTCAAAACTATAAAAATAAGACCTAAGTTGTAATAAACCAGAATTATCCTTTAAAAACACGACATGTGCTGCTGACACATTTGGATTAAAAAAAAAAAAAAAGAAAATAAAGATCAGATCTACTGATTCAACGTCTCTACAGGTGCTGGTGGCACTACCCAATCAACAGGCAGCAATCAGGTTCATTAGAGGGGTAAATGGGAGTTAAATAAGGGGTGGGGTGGGGTTGGAGGGAGGTGGGGCAGGGCAGAGGAGCTGGCGACTGATTATTGAAGCAGCAGCAGCAGCAGCTCTTCACCTTGATATCATCGAAGAAGAGTGCGGTTTCGCCCTCGATAATAGGCTGAAGGAGGGGACCTCTGCGCTTGCTGGAGGGCGAGCCCTGTGTTGACGGTTAAGAAGGAGGCGTTAACCACGCTGAGACGCTCACTCTGGTATTTAATCTAAGGCCACGAGAAAACGCCACACTGTCCTTCCTGTTTGTTTTTACCAAATTCTCTGTGTCTGAACTTTTAGTGGAGCAGATTTTTCCCTTCTTTTCTTTCGCTTCTTAACACCTATATACCCACCATATATAGTCTATATGCAGAATAATACTAATTATATATTAATACTGATTCAATTCAGAGCAAACAAGTGCTCATATTGTAAAGTTGACTATTTCTAAAGTTTCTGACACTCTCCTGCACGCTGGTGTTCATGATGTCACATCCTGTGAACTCAGTTTGCCCCCCTATGAGCTCCTTTACGAGCGGGGGGATTCACTGAGCTGCTAAAGCCGGACTTAGAGCCTTGAAAGGTGGATAACACGTCTGTGGCACGGCTGCCACCGGCTCCCACAGCAGGCACTAAAGCCAACATGAGCTGAATGGATTAAGTGTCTACAGACGTTTGGACAATGCGGTGATCTTTGCTGCTGGGTTGTCAAAGAGCAGCAGGACAACTGGGCGGCTGTGGAGGAAAACAAGAGAAGAAGGGAGATCAAGATGTGGTGCTTACAATGACGGGGATGGTGGATGCTCTGCACAGGATCTGCTTCACCAGGCGATATCTGTCGTACAGGGGTTTCATGATCTGCCTCTCGCTCTTGGTGACCTGAAGTAGCAAAAAAAGGAGGGAAACAAATGCATCTTGTTAGCATCAGCTTCTTTCTGTCCTCCCCTTGTGCAGACTAACTAGCTACAGTGCTAACATAACAGAATCCAGACCGGCCCACAACACTCTTGAGCGTGAAGGACATTAACCACAAACCAACAAGGCACGAAGCGCGAGGAGGGACAGGGGTGACAGAAAGGTCAGCTGCACTTCCTGATATGCGGCAATACTAGCAGGGATTAGACGGCACAATTATTGCAATTGGATTAACGTCAAACAAAGTGTGTGTCAGTTCCTTTACAGTTCAGTTTATCAGCAAAAAGATCCCTTAAATGCTGTGATTACAAATGTTTTCTAATAGCAGGAATTGACACATTTCTAAATAAAGATTAAAAAGGCAGGAAATAAAAAAAAAAACCCCACATCTATCCTTTATATTTTTAGCTAACAGACACACACTGAAAAGCTAACCAGAGGGGCACACACTGGCTTGAGACATTATTCACCCTTGACTTGCAATCTGGGTCACAATCAAGTGGTAAAGAAAGGTTTTCTTTGTTCGGGCCAACATGGCTGGCAGGGGATCAGATATACAGTATGAACTGGCCTTTTGTGGAGGCTGTATGTGTCTGTTAATTTGAAGGAGGTGGAGGGCGACTTACCGGTCGACCGTGTATGCTCTCGTAATAGAGGAGAGCTTTCTGCAGGCCGACTTTCTCCGCTCCAATCTGCTCCCGTGTCATATCCTGTCAGCGGGGGCGGGGGGGGGAGTAAATGAGTGAGAACATTTAAAAAATGACCTGAGTTCATTCTGTTTTGCAACATTGTTATTCCTTCACACACACACACACACACACACACACACACACACACACACACATATTGCAGCACCATAATAATTTCAAGTCTTGCTGCCTGCTTTAAAATTGATGCAGTTTATCTAACATGAAACATCAGATTGCTGGATATGACTGCCTAGGTTTTATTCATTCATCCTTGCGAGTGTGTAACGTGGTCACGGTCTCACCTTGATGTCCTCAGGGCGGTTCACCTCCTCCCTCTTCTCCTGCAGCTTCTTCAAAATGGTCTCCAGGGTGCTCTCCACCGGGGGCTTCGGCACTTTCTCCTGCTGGGGTTTCTTCTCCAGCTGAGAGCCGAAGCTTTTGGGCAGCGTGTTGCTGCGCTGGCGGGTCAGAGGCGGCAGGTCCTCTTCAGACTTCATCAGCTTGTGTTCTGATGAGGAAGAGCTCTGTATGAGCTTTGTTGATTTTGGTTTCAGTCGTGTTTAGAGTGCTATTCTTTTCTATGTCTCACCTTTTAGCTCTTTACGAAGCTTGGACAGTTCATTTACCCATCTCAGCACCTCTGGGTTTGCAGCTTTATCACCGTGGGAGGGCTAGAAATGAATAAGCAAAACAACAGATGAAAACAGATTCTCTTGAAATTAAGCAGCAGCACCTGTGACACAACAAGTAGAGCTCAGTGTGGGATCATCAGCCTTTTCTATAATGCTTAAAAAAGGCCAATAGTCTTACAAAAAAGTCACAGACCTCTATTCTCTATTTACGATCAGTTTTAATGAGTCCGAGTTTTCTCAGATAGTAAATAACCTCGTTTATGGTTTGGAATAATGTCTGTTGAGTCAGATTTTGTGTTTTTAATGTGATAAATGAAAAGGTTCTTCCTGCTGTACCTACCCTGTATTTGCGCTCCTCTTCAAACCTCTCCTCGAACCTGTGGATCTTCTTCTTCAGCACATGGATCCTCTTTGTGAGCTGTGCGGATGTCAACTCCTCTCTCTCGTCGTCACAGGAGCCAAGAGACGAACTCCGTCTGCGACTGGAGAGAAACATGATGATGATATTATTATTATTATTATTATTATTATTATTATTATTATTATTATTATTATTATTATTATTATAACATCACTGACAGCTCCTTCCTGCTGTCTCTGCGTACAAAACCATGTCAAGTGTTTTACCTGACAAACGAGTGTGCGTTTGGTGGTGAGGGAGGCACTTCAGTGTCGTCCAGGTACTGCTGGCACTTTCCGTAGGCGTAGAAGCGGGGGGACAGCATCGGGTCACTGTCTTCCTCCAGAAGCTGGCGGATCAGTCGTCCCCCAGCGTGAGGGGACAGTCGAGCTTCCTCGCGGTCCATGCTCTCCCTCTGCAGGGGCGAGCAGGCGGGGACTGGTTCTGAGTAACACACAAACAAACACGTGTTATAAAATGTGACATTTTCCTTGTTCTGCTGTCAAAGAAGATGTAAACAGAAGATGTGCAAACAAAAGACAGGTTGTTCAGGGGATCATGTTAAGAAATGTGGTTCATGCTGGCGAGCATACAAACACATAGGTCGCCCGAGTACAGTAACAGAAGATTTGCAATATTATCCCCAAGAGCTCCGTAGCTACAGAATAAACATGAGTTCAGTAGTATTTTATAAACTCTAAATCCAGGAACAAATCTGATTATTGAATCAGAATCCTTTCATATGCTTTATCAAATCTATTCAGGTTGTTTTGAAATGTTTTGAAATGACTGATTGGATAATGATCGTTATTTCGATTTTGGCTGCAACTAACGATTTTTTACATTATTGATGAATCTGCAATTTATTTTCGCACGTAATCAATTAATCATTTGCTCTACAAAATAGTGAAAAATACCCATCACAGTTTCTTATAGTCCCAAGGTGACGTCTCTAATTGCTTGTTTTGTCCAACCAAGAGTCGAAAACCCAAAGTTATTCTTTTTTTTAATTTTTTTTATCACAGAAGACAAAGAAAAGCAGAAAAATCCTCACAACTGAGGGGAAGTGTTTGGCATTTTGCTTGAACTATTAAATAGTAGTGGTCGAATAATTTCCTGCCAATCGATGAATCGATTAATTGTTGCAGCTCTAATATAGATTGGTCTTTACTACAAAAAAAAGAGCCAAATTTGTTACATACAACAAATGGGGGTATTTTACCAACTTGGAACCAAATCCAAAATGAAACCAGCGTTTTCTTTCCTGCTATAATCAGTTTTTAGTCTACGAACAAGTAACATACAAAATGTGTCAAAACGTTCTGGGAAAGTCCAACAATATGTTCGTTTTCCAAAGATCAGCACTCTTCCAAGACAATAAGATAATTTCTCTCCCTGCTGACATCTTCCTGGATCCTCTCTGGTGTTGCGAAAGTTACTGGACATGAAGAAGCTGCTGTCTCTAAAACCATTGTGGGGAAGAAAAAAAAAACTTCCTCTGGGGCTCGACAGTCACAGATGTTGCTCTGAGACTGTGGGTAAGACACGCCCACCCTCCTCCTCTCTGTTCGTCCCCTGGTTACAGTCTCTGTACTGGCAATAATTATGTCTGGGGAAAATAGCCACGCAGATACCCCTGACAATCCTGGGGCTATTAATAATGCCTCGCTCTCCACGGGATAATGTCAGGACGCGACCCCTGTTGAGAGATACAGTGATGAGTTTGCGTTGTAGGCCTA
Source organism: Maccullochella peelii (assembly GCA_002120245.1). Lineage (NCBI taxonomy): Eukaryota > Metazoa > Chordata > Actinopteri > Centrarchiformes > Percichthyidae > Maccullochella > Maccullochella peelii. Next base: position 114,879 of record LKNJ01000805.1, read on the forward strand.
GTTTCCACTCTGCCTGGTGAGAGATAAACGGGGTCTGTGTGTCTGTCCTAGCACATGTGCATGAGAGGAAGACTAGACAGAGGAATATCAGCTTGTTTGGGAGAGTTCACTGTTAAAATAAGAAGACTCTATAGAAACTATGCGAAAACATGAAACCCAGTTGGAATAATCATGTAGATTTCATGGAAAAGGAGAGACCCGTAACATCAGGTGTCAGCAGGAGGAGTTGTTGCACAGGGAGAAGAGATGGAGGGAGTGAAAACAAGCTCTGAAGGAAACCAACCGTCAGTATAAACATTCGAGGTGTCAGAAAGCACTCATGAAAATATGCATGCCCGGTCTAAAACTGCACATGCATGTTTTTCTTAGCTGGGGTGAGTTGGGGCGTACGAGAAGCAACTTAGCTCAAATTCCAGCTCAGGTCCCCGGGGGACCTCCTGTACTTCTAGGTACGTGCAGTTTATCAAGTAGCAACTCTTTGGCATGTTAGAGCTCACTCACAGCAGCAGGTGAAACGCTCAATCACGCCGAACGTCTTCCTTTGAGGTCTATTATCCAGCTCAGAGTGCAGCAGTGCAGTGTAGCCGGCCTAGTGAGGCTCCATGGCATTTGAAATTAATCCTTTAAATCAACTGCTCGCTGATGGTTCAGGATTAACTGGACTAATGAAACAAAAAACATGCCAGTTTGCCATTTCACTACAGGTTGGGGTGTGTGTGTGTGTGTGTGTGAGATGCTCCGCCACAATGTTCCAGATCATTCAAGCATGTTGCCATGCAGTGGAAAAGGTCAGTCCAGACAGCCTTTTCTTTCTTTCTCTCTGACATGTTATTTGCAGCGAAGCAAGTCAGCGCTGACAGCAATGTAACATAACACTTACCATCACAACAACTTGGATGAAAAATGCTTTTGAAATCAAGGAAAGGGGTGTTAAAGAACGGGGAATCTAGAGGAACAAAAGAAGAAAAGAGGGGAGAAGAGAAGGAAAGGACAAGATGAAGAAATGAAAACAAAGAAACAGAAGTAAGAAAGAACCAGCGTGCATCCTTCTTGTTGAAATAAATATGGGAAATTAAAATAACAAGCACCTCCCCTAAACCTTAATTAACTCACGAGACATATGAGCTTCGTAGTCATGCCTCTCCCTGTCGAAATGTCTGTTAATGTCTTTCCACCATCGCTGGCAGACAGGCAAGGGCAGAGCGGCGGCAAATATCAGGTCACCATGACAGGCGCTGGCACAAAGTGTACTGGGACAAAGGTCTCAAACCACTGCCTAATGCCCTCATCTACCCGCAATCCCATTTGTGCAGTATTACACCTTGTGTACAGTATGCAGACATCCCCTAACAATACTTACAACCATTATAGAGCTTTATTAACTGCTTATTCAGCTTGGCTCATTCTCTCATTAGTGAAGAAAAAACAAAAACAAACACATTTACACAATTGCAGTTTGTGCTATGGCAAGCCCTGCTCGCTCTCGTGCTTCAAAGGACCTGATCTGTTTGCCATCTCATGCACCTAAGGGAGATACTGTATATGTGAGCGGCTTGTCACAGCCAATCATGCGGGCTCTCTGTGGCGTCCTCACTGCCATGAACTCAGTATTCAGGACAGAATGTACAGGAAGGAGGTTTAAGAAGAGACGAAAAGCAAAAAAAAAAAGACAACAGGTAAGTGATCTAATACAAACTATCTTCATAATGTTGGCGTAAAATAGCCACCTGGATTGTAAATTTCCTGAACAAACGGTAGAAAGCTGCCCTTGCTACATCCTCCCTCGATCAAGCTGCATTTTAATTACAAGTACACACAATCAGAGACACCATGTGCGGACTGAGCGGGCCAAAACTAACACTACGCCTTTCTGCAGACTAAAGCAACAGGCACAATATTTTAAGTACTCGACATGTCTTCTCTCATGCACCAATTGCTGCACAGCAACAGCAACAACAACAACAACCTCTCACAGCCTGTTTTTCATGTACCACATTTGGCCACTAGAGAGCTCCACAAAACATGCAATCGTCTGTTAATGCTCCAAACACGAGGCTGTTGAAGTTGAGAGATTTATTGCACAGAACAATTTTGCTCTGACTGCCACATCAACCAGGAAACATTGGTGGTGGTGGGAGTGAAGACCAAAATATGCAGCAGAAAGATGTCAAAACATGCCACAACGTGCTCTTTAACTGTATTCGCCTGATGGAATTAACCTGTTGGTTATTATTCTAGTGTACAGTTCAGCTTTCACTGCTCAACACCGAAAATCTTCACCCACCTCCGCTGTGTTGCAACGTCCTAACAAAACAATCACAGTCTCAGTGCACGATTTCCTCTCTGCACCAACGCCAACACTGCATAAACAAACACGATAACAATAACATACTCAAAAGAGGTCTGACAGCAAAAAGGAGGAGGGAGAGGTGTGGATGCAATGCTCGGGACTATTTCTGCTACCTGATAAGCCAGAATCAATAAACTAATCAGGCTTACTTTGTTTAAATTTGATTATCTTGTGCAAATCTGCCATTGATTGCACATGCACAGACATCACCATCACTGTTCCTGAAGTGACAGAGCAAAGGCGACTTTTTTAAATTTTAGTCAACTTTCTACAGCCGGTTGACTGGTACACTGTTATAACCATTCGACCTCCACTTTAATGATTGATTTCTGACTGTGAATTACAGCAGCAGCTGAGTCTGGAAACAATTCAGTGCCAGAAATTGCCAAGTAACCGATACATCCCGGTAAAAACCCACCGTTTGCTCTTTAAATAAAAGCACAGGAGGAGCCCTAAACTTAGCTACACCTTCATATTTGCTCGAGAGATGAAAACAAGATACAAGATTCCCATGTGGTCTAGTTCAACAACATAAAATAAACTGTCTGCAGTGCTGCCTTATCTTGCCAGCCGAGTACACAAGCACATCTCCAGTGAGTGTTTCTTCTCCAGATATAGGTGGCTAGAGAACTTAAGAGGATCTTTTTCAATTAAATCCAGCAGGAGAGGCAGAATGATCTGCATCAGGAGGAGGAGGAGGAGGAAGTGAGGCAGCAGAAGGTGTGCAGCTGCTACCCAGACACCCATGTGCAGAGTTGGGTGGAGTGCAGGGAGTGGGTTGTCTGGGCATGTGTGTGTGTGTTTGTGTGAAAAAGTGTATATTCCACATAGTATTAGATCTATTTAGAATTTAAGTCTGGCATGTAAGAGAAAAATCTAAGCATGAAAACAACAGTAGGATGGCCTATTATAGCCTCACCTCCCCAGTTGTTGTCCTCAGTCAGTGCTGTCAGGTCCAGCCGGGGCACGTCCTCGCGGCTCGTCCTCTCGCAGTCCGGGTCCGAGACTCGCACGTCTCCGCCGCCGACCCTCCCCGTGTCACAAGTGACGGGCGACTCCTGGATCTTCATCCTTAACGTCTGCACAACCATGGGAGAAGAGAAAAGAGCGCTCAACGACGGTGACCAGCCTGTGAACACACTCTTTAAGTTGAGCCACACTCCCTCAGACTGGCCCTGCCCTAACAGAGGGGGCTGCTCCCTGCTCGCGATTGGCTGCCTCGGCGGCCAAAACATCCGCCCATCTGTCTTTGGCTGTGTGTGAGAGAGCAGGAGTGCATTGGTCCCGCCTCGTCTTTCCCCCACTGGAATCCCTCACCCCTCCCTCCCTCTCTTCCTCCTCCCCTGTCTTGTTTTCTCTCTACAGTAGCCCTCGTTGCTTCCCCTCTTGCCTGACTTGCATATATTCCCCACCCTAACGCCGCTCTGGACTTGTTTGTTTCACAGCAGCGAGAGCAGAAGGGAGGGGTGGATGGGGTGTTGGGGAGAGAGAGAAAGAGGGAGAAAGGGAGGGAGAGAGGTGAGGACAAGCAAAAGCAAGCAGATTGTGCGCCAGCACACGTAGGCTGACTGGATGTTTTTTTTTTCTCTCCCCGTCTGTCTCTCTCTCTGCAGGCAAACACTGAGCTCAGAGCAGAGATCTTACATGCAAGCCTTCTCTTCCAGCACCTCATTACTTCTTCTATTTCCTCCCGTTGTTCAGCCATCATCCGTCAGCTTCTCCTCTCTCTCCTTCTGTCTCAAACTTTCTCAGACTCCTCTTTGCTGTTTAAAGCTGTGTAATCAAATTCTAGTGTAATGTAAATAATTTGGGATGAGACAACATACTCAGCTGGTCATGTATTCAGAACGTGTCCATGGCTCATTTAGCACTAAGCCCATTGGGGTCCCATTTCCTCTGTCTGGGCGTGGGACCAAGCTATTTTTAGGAAAAACAGATCAAGACACACTGCTACTAGACCTCATAAATGCCACAGACGGCTTACGGGAAGGGGCGCACTTGAATCTGGCTACAGCCGCCCTTGTTTTGTTTTTTTGTTAATGATACTAAGTTGTTGTTGGCAGGTTCATGAGAGATTAAGGTGTAACAACATAATTAGTCTCAGGTGTGTGTGTGTGTGTGTGTGTGTGTGTGTGTGTGTGCGTGCGTGCGTGCACTGAAGTGAGGGGCAAAAACAGGGAGTTATCAAATCTCAGCTGTTACATGCAAAATAACTTTGATCTGATGTGAATCACGTACAGCACAAAGTGGTATTAGTGCCCGGAGAACGTGCACATTGTGATAGACTAATAGCAGAAATCCTCTAAATAGGACTTACGGTCACTGTTTTCAAGTCCAGAAACCCCCCCCCAGCGCCCCATGAATAAGTACATACTGCACCAGCTCAGTCAATCAACATTCAAGGTCCCCTTATCGCAGATCCACACACAGATATTCCTCTAAATAACATTCAGAGCGATGCCATGTTTAGCTGTATCAGACCCAGTGTGCACACAAAAAAAAAATCAGTCAAACAAACATGCAGGATTAACACTTCAAAATAAAGTACACAAAATTCTAAGTAATTACACAAATAAACACATCAGAAACTAACTAACTACTAACTAGCCACCGCCCTGTGGGCCCACCACCTGCAGGAATAGGCATCGGGGTTGGGTGCAATGTAAGCCGGGCAGCAAGCAAAGGTGGGAACCTGGGCGTGCCGATCCTCAGCATCGCAGACTGGCTTTAGGGACGTGGAACATCACCTCTCTGGCAGGGAAAGAGCTGGAGCTGGTGCGGGAGGTGGAGCGATACCAGCTAGATATAGTTGGGCTCACCTCTACGTGTGGCTCTGGATCTGGAACCAAACTCCTGGAGAGGGGCTGGACTCTCTTCTCTTCCGGAGCTGTCAAGGGTGAGAGGCGCCGGGTGGGTGTGGGGATACTCACGAGCCCCTGGCTGAGTGCCGCTGTGTTGGAGTTCTCCCCGGGGAACGAGAGGGTCTGACAGTTGTTTGTGCTTATGCACCAAATGGCAGTTTGGAGTACCCGGCCTTCTTGGAGTTGTTGGGTAGTGTCCTGGAAGGGATACAACCTGGGGACTCTATAGTTCTGCTAGGGGATTTCAACGCTCTTGTGGGCAACGATGGAGAAACCTGGAGGGGGGTGATTGGGAGGAACGGCCTCCCCGATCTGAACCCGAGTGGTGCTTTGTTGTTGGACTTCTGTGCTAGTCATGGACTGGCCATAACAAACGCCATGTTCAAGCATAGGGTGGTTCATAAGTGTACTTGGTACCCGAACACCTTAGGCTGCAGGTTGATGATCGACTTTGTGGTTGTAATGTCAGATCTGCGACCATATGTCTTGGACACTCGGGTGAAGAGAGGGGCAGAGCTGTCAACTGATCACCACCTGGTGGTGAGCTGGATCAGATGGTGGGGGCGACTGCCGGACAGACCTGGCAAACCCAAATGTGTAGTGAGGGTGAACTGGGAACGTCTGGCGGAGGCCCCTGTCCGCAAGATCTTCAACTCCCACCTCCGGAAGAATTTCTTGCACATGCCGGGGGAAGTTGGGGACATGGAACAAGAGTGGGCCATGTTCAAAGCCTCCATTGCAGATGCGGCTGCTAGGAGTTGTGGTCTGAAGGCCATCGGTTCCTGTCGAGGCAGCAACCTAAGAACAGAAGCAGCAGACAGGTACCGGGAGGCCAGAAGGGCTGCAACTTTGGTGGTCACCAAGGCAAAAACCTGGGTGTGGGAGGAGTTTGGGGAGGCTATGGAGAAAGACTTTTGGTTGGCCTCAAGGAGGTTCTGGTAAACCGTTAGACAGCTTAGGAAGGGAAAGCAGGGCTTGGCCCAGGCTGTGCTCAGCGGGGGAGGAGAGCGGTTGACCTGGACTAGGGAGGTTGTTGAGCGGTGGAAAGAGCACTTTGAGGAACTCCTGAACCCGACCACCACGTCCTCTGTGGAGGAGGCAGAGTTTGAAGACTCGGGGGAAGACTCACCCATATCCCTGGCAGAGGTCTCCGAGGTAGTCAAAAAGCTCCTCGGTGCCATCCGGTCCCGGTATAACCAAAGTGAGAGCTGTGTCCGCATTCTCGGCACAAAGTCAAACACGTTTTCAGTGGGTGTTGGACTTTCCTACCCCACAATAGTAGGAATAATAGGACTTGGTCTTAACTTAAAGTCAAAGATCAATAAAGAACGTTCATGCTCAAGTAGTGATAATGATTTTATAGATGTGTTTAAGTTATTGGTTTTGTGCCAATTCACACCTTTTTGGAATTAATCAAGAACAATTCATATTGAAAGTGTTATGCTGAAGATTCACAGATATTTAGACTAATCATTACATACTGGTTCATTAACATAATGGAAGTCTGTTCTAGAGTAACCTATATTGAACAAAAGGTTTTTGATCTCAGAAAAATCTGTTCGTTATTAGCTTGTGTCTGCTTTGTTTTCTACTTGTTTCCTGTTAACTACTGTACTTTGTGTGCCTTCTTCTTAAGTGTTACCAGCACAACTGATGGTAATCATGCAAGTAAAGTATGGACCCATTAGTCTCTGAAACAGAAGAGTCTACTGGGTGAATGTTATGTAATGTTAAGAGTCTCTCTCCTCTACGATTATATTTTCTTCTTCTCCAAAGGAGCCAAAAAGTTCCTTCAGCAAGATGCACTTTTGTTGTCAAATCCTTTTATATGCAAATGCATCATTAAAGAGAGTTTGATGAAAGACTTTCACTTGATTAGTTTATCCTACTTGTTGTAACTGATTAAATCAATCTGCTGACAATAATCACCCACTGTAAACCCACTTCAAGATGCTGAAGTGATGCCGTGAATTAACAGGAGCACAGATGTTACTGTACAGCTCATCGTGGTCCTGCTGTGTTCAAATACAATTCAAATGTAGGTGGAGGCCAAATCCTCCACGTTTTTTGTGTGTGTGTCCAAGGTTGCATGCTTGTCTGTGTGCCGTCTCAGCAAAATGCCCCTTAAATTCCACTATGTGTTTGTTTGTACACTGTGTGTGTAAGCCCCCCAAACACAGCTTAATTATTGTCTAATGCACCCCCCACCTCCACCTGCAACACACACACACACACACACACACACACACAAAACGTGGAGGATTTGGCCTGACATAAGCTTCCTGTCTGATAGCTTTGTTTACTTTTTGCTCTCCCACACCATTTATGTGTGGTAGAGCTTTCTCCACATTTCAGAAGCACATACACACACAGTGTGCATGCACACAACTTTCTGTAACTCAAGTAAAAGACTTAATCTGCTGCAAAAAAAACCCTCTACTATAATTAATATATTTATCATTTAGGTTGGCATATAATTGACGTCAGTGTTGCAGCCACCTGACCTGCAGACATGAGCTGGAGCTCTCACTTCCCACTATCAGTTTTCTTATGTTGTAGGTACAAGATGTTCTGAAAGACGAGTCTTGCGATCTGTTTACTGGGACTAAAGCAACAAGACACATACAGACAAATTGAGACATTCAACACACTAAGATTAAGTGTTTGTCCCGAAATCATTTTAACAACTCAGAATACAGCTGGTTATTTTAGCAAGTAATTGGTCAGTTATTTGGTTTATAAAACGTAAAAATATGTGTCCAATGAGTCCAACGTGATGTCTTATTTTGTCCAGCCAATTTGAGAATGTGCAAACAACAAATGTTTTGCATTTTTGCTTGAAAATTGATTATTAAATAAGTTGTTGTAAGTATAATATTATAAAGAGTACGGTCTAGATTCATTTTCTGTTGGTTAAGCAGTAAATAACAGGCCTCATAATTTCTGCTAGATCACCAAAATACTGTATATAGACTAATACTGTATGTATCTGAAAAACATTTGAAAAATGAGTGATGAGGTCACCATGCAGACAGGATCAGTGTATTAATTAATTGAACTAACTGCAGCTCAGAGGAAGACAAAGATGGACGGATGGTAACAATCATGTCTGTGTTATAATTCAGGCATTAATGACCAGCTGAGAGGCTGCAGCACCAGCCTACTCTCCGAGCGGCGCCACGCCGGCTCCAGATGGCCGCTCAGTGGCCCAGTGTGGTGGTGGTGGCGGCAGAGCTGCGGTCTGAGCTGCTACTAAAATCCATCTGGGCTGCTGAGAAAAAGATTCACCATATTGGTGCAGTGCTGCATGATTCTGTTCAGTGGTGCTGGACGAGCAGATGGAGAAGGTTTTCCTTTTACTCACACCCACAGCAACACAAAACTTCAAATCAAAAGTGCAGGCTTTCCACAATGTTTTGAACAGCTGACTGAAGAACTGCTGGATGTTTATGCAAGAATAACGGTGGGAAAATCCCCTTTCACAAGAACTGTAAAATCTCCCTTTGTCAAAAGTGAAATTTTATGTTTATGTGGAACTTCAGAGGAGTTTCGGTTCAGCAAATCAGCTGTGGTAGTGTCACAAAACACTGATGAGTACGGGAGTAATATGGTGTTGTAAATGTTAGTAACACACTGGTCAAAACAAACATCAGTGGTTAGAGCTTTTCCAAGCGCTTACCCTATCTGTTTGCCACTTCTTTTTGTTAAGTGCGAGGCTATTTATTTATATCTCTTACTGCACTGCATTTTTTATTCTTCCGTTTTATTTCATTTTAGCTTATTTTATTCTTCCATTTTGTTGTAAATCCAATGTGTATGTCTTTTTATACTGCCTTTTGTTTCTTTTATATCATGTCTTATGTAGAGCACTTTGACTCATCTTACTGGGTAAAATTTTAAATGTTTTGATATATATACACATATATATATACACATATACATATATACACATATACATATATATACACATATACATATATACACACATACATATATACACACATACATATATACACACATACATATATACACACATACATATATACACACATATATATATATATACACATATATACACACACACACACACACACACACACACACTTATAAGTGATATAAGTATTGCTTATATTACTTGTATTTTCTATAAAAGAGGCCAACCCTCTCAAATGTTAAATGTTCACTAAACAAAAACAGCTGTACGAGAACTTTCCCCAAATAGCATCGTCTAAAATTATAATTTAAATCAGGAACTGTTTTAAAGAAAAGTATAAATCTGAACGAGCAATTGATGCTTTCAGAACTTGGCAATTTTTGAAACTTGGTGCTGTTGATACATTTCAGTCAGTAGCAAAAAAAGGTATTGAGATTTAATACCCAGCCTTTCCCTTTTTTCCACATCCAACTCCCTAAAACCTGAGACTCTATTTTTCTCCAGCAGCACATACATGGCAGAGCAGATCCACTGAGTAAGAAGAGGAACCTAACACAGAGAGAGACTCATAGGAAAGAAATCGTTAACTTACCTGTGGAGGAGAAGGAAGGCCATTTTTTCTTGAAATGTCATTCCTGAAAAATCAGACAGAGAAACCACTTTAGCAAAGAAGCTTTGACTGATCACTCCAGCTTAGGACGAATCAACCCGATGTAGTTTATGTTAGAGGTTATCTTAGAGAGAGAGAAACCTCAGGAAACCCCACACAGTTTATACATATATCTTAGCTGCCTGTCTTTATCAGATAAAGTTTATGCTATAAACATCACAGCATCCCAAATAGATCCCTTAAGATAATAGAGTTGCTAATGGCAGCCAGTAGCTTATCAATGTAAAACAAACACTCAGGCAACAGGTGCTACAACTTGTGTTTACCACGTGTAATGACTCTTTAAAAAATATTACCCTTTCTGAAAGGTCTCCATGTGGTTTGCTCCAGGTCTCTCACCAACACATTCCTTGAACTGGAAACAGATACATTTCAGACGTTAATTATCTACACGGCTGATTTAATGACAATTTTTTCACCAGAAAGGGACAAGCCATGATGTATTAGCATATCTAATGAAAAACCATGATTGCTTTTATGAACCTTTTTGAAGTATCATCTTTAAACCTTTCATGGGAATGTTATTGGAGGTTTTTGGACCTCTTCATAAATGTACCATTGTATTAACAGTGTGCTGTTATCAGTAATAATCTTTATCTGTAGAGCACTAAAACAGAGGCTTAAAAATCTAGTATACTGATATGTAAAGATCACTTTTAGTTATTGCTCATATTATTAAATATAATCTCTATAAACATATCTGTAGGTAAGAGACAAGATTTTAGTGTCGGAAGTGTTCTGGTTTCTGTTTGTGTTTGTAGTCAGGTAGACCAATCATGTTTGAGCAAGCTTTGGTTGCTTGCAGGTAAACTGTCCGCTTGGAGCGCAAAAGAGGCTGAACGCATTCGCCAAAATGCAATCTCGGAACTCATCAGCTATCGTCTGACACCAATTTAGCTTTTTATCAATCTCGGAACCCTAGAGATAAGCTTTTTATTAGCTTTTATACACACGTACACATACACACACGTATACACACACGTGTACACATACACACACGTACACACACGTGTACACACGTACACACATACACACACGTACACACATACACACACGTACACACGTATACACACACGTACACACATACACACACGTACACACGTATACACGTACACACGTATACACACGTATACACACGCACACACGTATATACACGCACACACGTATATACACGCACACACGTACATACGTATATACACGCACACACGTACATACGTATATACACGCACACACGTACATACGTATATACACACACGTACACACGTATATACACACACGTACACACGTATATACACACACGTAC